>VYZW01020362.1:78804-256703 GCA_013401315.1 Balaeniceps rex
GGGAGGAGGGGGGCTCCTGCCCTGCCTGCCCTTTTCCCTTCCCTCCCTGCCCTTCCCGGGAGCCGGTGCCCGGTGCCGGCTCCCCGCCACCCCCGCTCAGCTCTCCCGGCTGCAAAGTGCGTTTGCGAACCCTCCCCGGCATCTTCTGCCGCTCGGCGGGGAGACCGGGGGGGGGCCCGGCCCCTTCCCCCCCTTCCGCGGGGGGCAGCTGCGGGGCGGGGGGCGGCGAGGCACCCCGCGTCCTTCCCGGCCCTTCCTGCTTGCTGGGAGCCGTCCTGCTGGGAAGCGGCGATTTATGACCGGGCTGGCCGGCGGGAGAGGGCACTAACTTGCCTTCCCGCGCCGTATCAACTCTCCCCGCCGGCTGCTTTAATGACCCAGCAACTCCCCCCCCCGGACCCCCTCTCTGATTTTCCCAGGTAGAGCGTGTCGCATCTCTCAGCCTCTCAGGCATTTCTGCCTCTCAGCCCGGTGACTACATTTTAAATCCCTGCGTTTTTTGGTTCCAGGCTCCCGCTGCTGTCGGCAGGGAGCTCGGTGTGGAGCCGCTGCCTTCCGACCGCTCCCCTTTTCCTTCCTAGCAGTGTGGCATGGCTTTAGTCGGGATAAAGTTTGGTTAAATGGAAGTTAAAAGGTAACGGGTTCTCCCAAGACTGGCGTCTTCAGGAACCGTGCAGGCTTCTTGCAGAGCAAGAGGAAAGAAAAGGGCATGTGTAATGTATCTGCTAACGCAAGCCCCTCCGTTGCACCGAGAGGCTGGGCAGTATTTCTTGGGATATTGCTCTGGCGTTTCATTGCCTGTATTCTTACAGATATTATTGCTAGTCTCGAAGCGGAACATGTTTTGCTCGCGCTGAGAATCTGTTGAGCTGTTAGAAAATGTGCCTGAGTGACACGCGAGAGCTGAATTTCCTCATCCTCCCGCTTTATTTATGTGTCTTGCCTCCAAAAACATATCAACTGCATATTTTATTGCTCTAATGTGCGCAGCTACAGATGGTTGTAACGCAGCTCGGGCGGCAAAGGGCCGTTCTGCTGAACGGGTTGTGGAGTTTCTGGAGAGGGCAAATGGCTCTTGCTGCTCCATAATTTCCTCAAGTCTTGACACGCCGGGGTGTTAATGGCTCCGGCTCTGCCTGTCCTGCCTGGCTTTCACCCAGGCCTCCTCGCGCTCTCGAGCGAGCCCTGAAACCTCGACTGAGCCTTTGTTGTTGGAAGGCGGCTTCAAGGAGTCCGGCTCTGCTTGAGGAGCTGCTGCAGCCAGACCAAAGCTGGCTGCCGGTGCCCGCTGGAGCCCGGCGTGTTGCACTGGGGCATTGCTGGCTCCCGGTGGCATTGGCTCAGCGGCCACGTCACCGCCAGGCAGTGTCCAGCAAAGCTGGGAAGCGCCGCCAACCCATCACCCTGCGTGCACGGGATCGAGTAGGGGCTTGAGCTGCTCCTTGACCCTTATAATAAGATCAGCGGTGCCCTTCCTTCCTTGTCTCCCCCTGCTCCAGCGAGGCAGCGGTGCGCAGCGGCGCTGGGTTTGTGCTGGAGGGGGCCGTGGCGGAGCTGCCTGCAGAGGGCTGGGTGGCAGGCTGCAGGCAGAGCCCTCCAGCTTCTGCAGGTGCCGTGGGCTCTGCGCTGTGGTTGTTGTTGCTGCGTTTCGCCTGCTAAGAGCGCACTCGAAACTTCGCACTTGCCTCTTGCCCCTAACGAAGAGGTAATAAAACTAGTCGCGAAATGGGAGGAGGGGAGGCTGGTTGTGGCGGTCTCCCTGCCCCGGGCAGTGGTGTTGCAATGGTCTCGCACCCAAGGGGGTATTCCTTGAGGATGCTCCTGGGAAAAGACAGCGAGTGGGATAGAAATATGAGGAGGAAGAATGAACGTCAGTGACAGAAGCAGTTGCATCGATTCAGGCAGGTGGTGTTATTGCTACAGAGCCCTGGGTGTGCCGGCTGCTTCACAAGCGATTAGAGACAGGTCTGTGCCCTGCGGAGCCTTTTGCGGCATCGGGTGAAAGTAGTGCGTGCGTACAGCCAGGGTCCTGAGAGTTGCGCTGCCTGTTTTGTAAACGCTGCTTTAGAAAAAGAAATGAAGCTGCGGTGGCTGATAAATTCCCTCCCTTGAAGAGCGTGCTTGCGGGTGGGCTGCGCTCCCGTGGCCTCGTTGGCACAGGCACATCTTGGGGGGGTGATGTGCTAACAGTTTGTATGTCGTTGCATATATATATATATGTGTGTGTGTTTGTAAGCAGGGTGGGATCATCCGTGAGACCACGTGAGATTGACAAATGACTTATTTTTAAAATCAGGATTGTCTTGTCTCTTGATCATCTCCTCTAGGGGATGGGAAGATATGTTTCCAAACTGCACTTGGGTTTTTCATCCTGAACCCCCTGGACTGTGGCTCTGAGTGGGTTTCTGTGCAGTCAGGGGCTGGGGCCACTGGACTGTCTGAAGTAGAGGGGGGGGTTTGAGCCCGTTATCTCTCAGGTCAGCTCCTGACTGCTGGGAGTTGTCACATCTCGGAGGCTGGTCCCTGGAGAGACCGTGGCTCTTGGCTGTCCCATCGGAGATGCTGGAACCAGAACTTTCTCTGCAGGCTGCACGGCCGATTCTTTAAATGAAGCTAATAAGCAGTGTGATTATTTTGTACCTCTGGAGGGAGTTACTGCTTCTGATAACATACCCACCTTCGCTTGCTTGAAATCTCTCTTAGGCTGGTGCTCCCCTCTTCGGGGCAAGCTAGCAGAGTATTTCAGGAGGGTTTGTGGCTGCAGAGGATGCATCCTCCTCGGAAGGGACAAACAGCCTTGGGGAGGTTTGGGGTCAGGGTCTGGTCTCCTTGCCAGGGCTTGAACGTGTGCTGCTTCTTTTGCTTGTTTTGGAAAATCAGTGCATGTTGCAGCTTAATGAGTGCCTGGCTTTACCGTCATCTTTTGCAAATGAGCAACTCCGTCAGCCTCTTTGATTAACGAGAGGACGCGGCGGGGAAGCCGATGACTGGTCTCCCTTGGCTGCCTCTTCCAGCGTGATTGCTTGCCGGTGCAGAGCCCAGGGTCCCGAAAATGCCAGGGCAGGGAGGTCACTCACGGGGAGAATGGGGCGTCTGTGTGCCACTGAAAGCTGCCTTGTGCTGTGCGAGGGTGGCGTGGCCCGACCGTGGCTGCCGGCGGGGCTCTGGCAGCCCGAGCGGCGCTGGAGAGGGAGCGTCTCGCCCCTCGGATCCTGTGCCGCCTTCCTGTTTTCTTATGCGTGGCCGCTAGAAAACATCGCGTTAGCTCTTTTTGCCAGCAGCCCAGGACCTGCCTCTCGTCTGCTGGGTGCAGAGAGGGGGACGGTGCTGAGCCCCGAGCCCGCGGCTTGCCTCGTCCTTGGAGGTGACACGGGGCAGAGCTGGGCGCGCTGCAGCCCCAGTTTTGTGGGGTGGAGGCGGTGGGGCCCTGCCAGTGTCAGTGAGATGTGCAGCGCTCGGTGGCTTCTGCATCTGCCCTCCCCCCCCACTCCTCATCCCAGCCCCAGGCAGGCTGGGGGGCACGGCCGGCAGCAGAATAGCTCCTTTTGTGCCTCCGGCCACGCTGGTCTTTCTCAGGAAATAGCTTATTGTGTTCACTGGCAGTGCCAGGCTCCGTCATTGCCTCCGCTCACTGCCTCCGCTCTGTCCCTGTGCGTGGGCTGCCCTCAGCCCTGCCTGCTGCGGGCAGTGCCAGGCCCTGGGTCCAAGAGGGTCCTGTGGCCGGGGGGCAGTGGCTAGGATGGGGACATCCTTGCCCTTGCTCAGCTGAGGCTCCCGACTTGCTGCTGGGGGGAGGAAGACGGCCCCCCCCAGCAGTGCCCACCAGCACAGCGAGGAGAGGAGCGGGGTGCTGCCCCTTAGGACCACCCTGGTGTGGGAGCGGGACTTGGTGATGAAAAGCTTGGTGTGCCCAGCTGCCCCTCGCCCCATGGGTTGAAGCTCTTTGCCCCGTACAGCCTGGCCGTGCTGCACCCCTTCACTCTGTGCTGGGTAACAGCCTGGTGCCCCTGGACCTGGTGGGGGGTCAGGCATGCCTGCGTATGAGTTTGGACCTCTTCTTGTCTTCTCTCCGTGCCCTCTTTCAGCTCCGTGGTGCCGGTCTGCCTTCATGCAGCTCGCTTGTCCCCATGTCACCGGCTGGGCTTGGCTTCCTCCCCGAGCAAACAAACCTGACATGCCTCTGGGCGCTGGAAGGGCAGGGGACATCCCTCTGCCGCCCCTTTCCGGTGCTCCTCTGTTGCCTTTGGAGTCCTCCTCCCAGCTGGGCTCAAGCTGTCATCCCTCTCCTGTCATCCCCCTGGCAAAGTCCCCTTTTCCCTCCCCCTGTGATGTCCCCTTGTTCTGCATGGGGGTGTTCATAGGGGATGTGGACCGTCCCAAATGTCACCCGGTGTCACACCCGTGGCTGCTGCGAGAGCCCAGGACCAGGGAGGGATTGCTGCACTGTCGCAGGTGCCATCACTTCTCCCCATCACCCAGGTGCATGGAAAAAGCCTGGCACACTCTGCAGCTCCAAGGCTGCTGTGCTGGGACAGTCCAGGCACGTTTTGGACTGTGCTGAACCAGGGGAGTCTTTTAAACTGAAGTGGAAATGGCTTGCGGGATTTGGAGGGTGTTTCCCGATGAAAACAGTGTTTATTATTTAAAACTGTGCTGGCTGGGATGCGTCCAAGTGGAGGAGCGTGCTCGGTAGCCTGCTGCAAGCAACCTGGCCTGATACGCGGATGCCTGCTCTTCCCCGGCTGGATATTGGCAGCTGGTTTTGTTTCCATTTGGGCATTTCCTGTGGGATTTCCGCACTTCGAAAGGAAGAGGGTGCGGATGGGATCTGGTTCGAATGCAGTCTTCAGCCAGAGTGCCCTGTGGATGAACGGGGACACTTGCTCTCACTCGTGCAGATTAAAAGTGATGCCAGATTTTTTGCTCTCAAAATTTAAGAGTAGAGAGACTAAATAGAAAGGGGGGTGGTTGTGTGGGATTTTTTTGTTGTTTGGTTTTGTTTTTGGTTGGTGGTGTTTGCATTTTGTGTTTTTTGTTTTGGGATTATTTTTTTTTTTTTTAAAACAGCCGTTGCAGAGCTGGATGCTGCAAACTCTCAGGTCTCAAAACTGTGTCTTTTATATATCCCTCTATCTGGACTCTCTACTTGAGAGGGAAAAGGAAAATCCAGTAGCTTGTGAAAAGCCAGCATGAGAAATAATAGGAAACCTGCTACATTAGTGAGAAACTGAGGGCACATCCAAGAGGTGCTTTTTGCAGGCCGTGCAAGAAAACATTTAGCAGGTCTGTGTGCCAGCTCTGCACGAGTGACTTGGCGTACGTCAGGAGTCCCAAGGCTTTGCCTGCTTTCCGTGACGTGGCTTGAGATCCCGAAATGAAAGGGGCTCTGTGCCTCTGCAAAATGTTATTACTATTGTTTATAACTGGAATTAATGTCTAAGAGGGAAATGAATTGCTAGGTCTATTTGTTTATTCCTCATTTTGCAGACAGAGGAGCTAGACCACAGTGGGGTAATGGCCTAGAAATTAAATTTCGTTTTAATACACAAACCCAATTTTGAGTTGGTTGACCGAAGGGGAAAAAATTAACTTCAGACAGCAGGCAGAGGCCTTCCTGAAGTAGGATTCAAGCACAGCGTAACAAGTGTAAGCTGGCTGAAGATCTGTATGGGAGTAAAGAGAAGATGCGTACACGCACACCCCTCTGAAATGCAGCCCTGCAGCATCCTGTGGCAGCAAGTCAGAGATGGCGTGGAATAAATTAGCTCTTGCTTTTTCAAAGAGGCACAGGGCAAATTAAATGTGTTTCATGGCCAATCGTCAGAAGAACCCCACTAAATCTGTTTGTGTAACTGGGCTGATTAAAATTAGGCAGGGTAAGGCCATCTAATTATGCTCAAGTACCTGGAGCAGGGGGTGGGCTGGGGCAGCCGTGCAGCCCCACAGAGCGCAGCGCTGGCGTTTGAGCACGCTGGTGTGAGACTGTGAGCAGCCGCTTCGGTTCGCTGCCCCGGCTGGGGGTCCTGGGAGGGAGGGAGGAATTTGGAGGGGCTTCTTTGAGCTGCAGAGCGACCTGGCTTAACGCTTGGTTAAGGAGCAGGCTCGGCTTTTTGCTGCATGCTGCGCTGGCTCAGGCTGCTCCCGCGGTGCCCGCTGTCGGGTGGTGGTGCTGAGCACCCCTGTGAAGCCCCACCGTGACGCTGTGTGATGGTGGCACTGGTGGCTGCTGTGCCTGTGGTCATGCTGCCCGAGATTCTGCACCCCACCATCCCTGGGGCTTTGCTTTACCTAGCCAGGGTGTCTGGGGCTCCGGTGTGTGTGTGGGACCTGCTGTCCGCCTGTCTTGCTCAGCAGCTTCTCTCCAGTGGTGGCTGTAGGCAGATGCTTTGGGAGAGCGGGAATGGGGCAAGCGAGGGTCCCCATGCAGGGGGGAAAGGACAGGCACTGGAGCTTCACATCCCTCCCGTAAGTGCTCCAAAGCCCTGGAGCTGGACCTGCTGCTTGTGCAAGGAAGCAGATGTGGATCCAGGCTTCAGAAGTCCTGCACAAGGGGATTTATCCTGGTTGGACCTGTCCTTGAGCAGTACCTGCTGGGTGATCGCTGCCCTGGTACTGTGGTTTTGGTTGAGGTGTCTGCACCTCTTCTTACTTCTTGCATTCAGATGAAATCTCATGCAGGAAAACGCTGGGTTTTACTGTGAGATCGGTCAAATGCTGGCACAGGCTGCCCAGAGAGGCTGTGGAGTCTCCATCCATGGAGATACTCAAAACCCAATGGGCCACAGTCCTGGGCATGGTCTGTCTAGCTCTGCTGCTTCCTCAGCTCCCCCAGAATAGCCAGGCAATTCAGATGAGAAGGAAGGCATGGATTTTCAATGGTGTGCATGACAAATTGGTGGAAAAAGGGAGGTGGTGATGCTCCAGAAATGTGCTCTGCCGGGGTCCAAAGGTGTCCGGGCAATGGGGGAAGTGCCAAGGCAAACCTAAGCTGGGGGCAAAATGTAGTGGCCTCTGTTATGTGTGTGATCAGGCCATTCAAGAGGCCTTTTGGCCTTGAAACTGCTGATCTCGGGGTCACCCAAGGGTGTCTGACACCTGGGAACAAGCCTTCTGCTGGCCGTGATGATGTGGTGCCCCCCTCACGCTCCCAGGAAGGCCCCAGCTCGGCACCGATGTGCCTGTGGGGACGGCGGTGTGGCTGTCCCTGGGGCTCCTGCCAACATTGGCGTCCATTCCTGTGGGCTCTCTGCCTCCAGCTGTGCAGAGCCCAGCACGGCTGCCCTGCCCTGCCCTGCCCTGCCCTGCCCTGCCCTGCCCTGCCCTGCCCTGCCCTGCCCTGCCCAGGGGCGCCCGCAGGTTCCACCCGCAGCTGGGCAGAAGGGCTGTGCTGCCTTTGCCCAGTTCCTCCTGTCTGTGTTGGATGGCGGGATGCACGAGGTGCAGAAGAAATCCAGAAACTCTGGATTGTTGCAGAACTACGTTGGCTCAGGCCGCGTAAAGGCATTTTGTTTATGTTAAAGCATCCAATGTGTTCTTAAAGCTGGCGCTTGGGAGCCACTGGAGTTCTCCGGCTGCACGTCCTGGGCGCAGCCTGCACGCACGTCGGCTGTCTCCTGAACCCTGTCTGTAAACACGGCAGGCTCGTTTAGGCAGCACTTGTGTTGCCAAGGCCTTCTCTGTGGATCGCTTTGCTTTAGCGCTTGCGTTGTCTTCTCATTGCTGCAAGGAGCTCCCCCAGAGCTGAACAGTTTGTACAGGGGTTGGTGCACGGAGCAAGGATCCCGACCGGCTCTGAAACTCTGCTTGCAAGATCCTGAGCTGTAGCAGAGTGCTGGAGAGTGAGCCAAACTCAATTGCATTTGTTTAGCAAATTTGCCCTGATTTCTTCTGGCTTGCGCTTTGCATCACGGTATATTTGCAGCATGCTGGGACCTGGCCTCGGCTCTCTCTGCCGATGCCTCTGTCTGCCTGCGTTGCTTTTTTCTCCTCCCAAAAACGTGCTCTGATTTTTTTTTTTTTTTTTTGCTTGGAGGTTTTCCGTGGCTGCGGGTGGCTCCATCTCTTGCTCCCTGGTGCTGGAAGCGTTTGTGTGCCTGTAGGAAGGAGGAACGGGCTGGGCTTTTTCTTGCAGGAGGGTGGTAGGTGCTGAGCTGCACGACTTGTGGCCTTTTCTGTGATGAGCAATCCTGGTCATAATCATCATCTTGCTTCGTGCGTTCCTTCTCCTTCGTGGCTGGTGGGTGGGAGACGTCCTCTGGGATCTCTGCTGGCCCCACAACCATGCCTGAGGTTCTCCTGAGCCCCTGCTTTTCTGTGCTTCGCCTCTCAGGCTTGCTTTCCTCCTGGGAAATCTCCCGTAGCTTCATCGATGAGGGCTGGGCCTCTCCCAGGGACAGGCTCCTCTTCTTTATCCTCTCTGGGATTTTTCTTCTCAGCCCCTGAATCCAGACTTGGCGCTTCCTGGCTTCCCCGTTCTCCCTTGAGATCGTGGTCCTTCCCTCCGCTTCCCGAAACGTCTGCCTCACTGCCCCAGTTCCGTACGGCCTATCCTGCCGCCCTGCCCTCCGCTGCTCTCCCTCCCTGGCAGCCACAGCCACTTTGGATAAACTCTCAGCAGCCATTTCGTGGTCGGACCAGGAGGATCGCTTCCTCGTGCCCTGCTAGAGTTGCTCTCTTCTGTTCATTGCTTACAGTACAGGCTTATTTCAGCTCTTCTTGTGTGTCTTCCCTTCTCTCCTGGCACCTCCGCTCCCATTTCCCCACCACCATGTCCTTGCTCTCCCTTATCTCTTTTCAAGCCTGTTGCAGTTACTCTCGCCATTGCTGGTGGCTCCCAGGCTGGGTTTCCCCATCCTTTCTCCTTCCAAGCCTCTGCTGCCCTCCTGACACAGAGGACTTCCCGATGGCTCCTGCCATGCCAGGGCCGCATCCTGCACCGTGCCCTGTGTATGCTTCCCGCTCCGCTGTCCCCACTCTCCATCCCCAGTCTGGGGATGACTCCTGAGCGCTGCTGCGCTCGCCTCCCGCCCTGACCCGCTGCGCACTGAAGCGAGCGCCCGGGAGGCTGCACGCACGGGCAGAGCTCACCGGGTCTGCAGGGAGGCAGCACGTCCCTGCGCGTTTGCACGGGGAGCATGAAATGCAAAGCTGGGGTGCCAAGCTCTGCTGCTGAGGAGGAGGTTGCTAAATCTTCTTGCATGCCCTTGCTAGCTTACTCCTGGGCACTGATGCCACCCGAGCGAAGCACAGGGATGCTGTGGCTTCTGCTTTTGGTGTCCCAGGCACCTGCCCAGACTCGCAGTGTTTGGGCTGCCGGTGTGCCAGCTGCGAGAATCTGCATATAGTGTGAAACATAATTTCCGAGAAATTATGACTTCGTTATGCTTTGAAAGGAGGGAGCCCGGCCTCTGGTTGTCATCAGAGGATGCTTTTTTGGGTGTTGGCTGCTTTCACCTTCCTGGCCCCCTGTCTCCATGTGTGACACGTTTGCATTTTTCTGGCATGAAACATTTCAGCCTTTTTTTATCCCTTTTATCTGATTCCTGAAGCCCTTTAGCAGCACTTCATCTCATGAATAATCATCAAGCAGCGTTATCACCCTGCTTGTCAGGAGGTGGTTTGGGCTGGTCTGCGGGGGTCATTAATGGCACGGTGACATGCGTCACCGATCGAGATGCCACAGGGCTGGTGTCTCCTCAAAGCGCAGGGTGGTGATGCCCTCTGCCCTGCCGGGGCTGCCATGGGAGAGGATCCAGCTCCCACACTGGCCCCAGTGTCCTCGCTGGACGTGGGGAGGACAGCGGGCAGGAGAGGGGGCTCGGGCTCCTCCCCACTGCCTGAAAAGCTGCTCAATGCTCCAGCCCTTGGCTGAGAAAGACCATGGTCTGGGCATGCCAGGCTGAATTGATTTATGTATGTGTATAATTTTTTTTAAACTCTTTCATTCCTGCCAATACTTTCTTAAGCCTCTGGCCACTGGTGCGGTCCCTGGGTGACCTGCAAAGTGCTGTGCTTCCTTTAGCATCCTCATGCATTTGTTATTCTTCACCAGCCATGAGATTTGCCGTCCGTCTGCAGAGAATCAAGGCAGTCGGATGCTCTCGGAGGCGAAGGCACCTCTGCGTGTAAAACCCTTTCTCCAGCGAGCCTCTTGCAGGGTCTGTGATTATTACAAATGCAAAATATGGAGCGTTTTCTTTTTCTTTCAGATCGTTAAAAGAACACGTAAGTGTTATATAGCAGGTATTGTCTGTGCTGTGCCTCTTGTCGCTAAAAGCCATCCTCTGCCTCCCTCCGGCAGCCCACAGGGAGGGAGCGGGGATGGCAGGAGGAAATTACCTTTGTAGTTACCTGCTTCATCTCACGAATTGCATCTGAGGAGAGCTGAAAGGGATGGCAGGGAGATCCGTAGCCCCTGCACGCCAGCAAAATTATCACGGCTGCCCCTTGGAGCAGGGAGGAGCGCTCCGGGTGATGCAGCGCGGCGGAGCTGTGCTGGCTGGGGAGTGTGGGCTGCTGTGTCGGGGACCAGGGGCGATGGAGGCAACTGGTGCGGTCGTAATCCTCCAGGAAATAGGGTGGGACTCTGTAATTATTTGGTGTGCTGTGGGATGCAGCCTGCGCTGGGCTTCGGAGTGGTGGGTTTAAGGGTTATGCCCTGGTCTTTTGCTGCAATCTGATCTGTTAGATGACTGGGTGAACTGCTTGTTTCTAACCCGGCTGTGTGCGCTCAGGACCTGCCTTGCTTGCTCGGTGTTTAATCCCCATCCTAGTGTGAGCTGTGGGATGTGGTGGATGGTGTCCTGCAGCAGCATAGCCTTACTGGTGTCCTGCTGATAGCCTGGCTTTGATCAGAAAACTTCTCCTTCGTGGTAGGGGAGCAAGCCCAGGGTTGCTCCCAAAGGATGCTGAGTGTTGCACTGCTGGTGGAGCATCCTGTGACGTGCCACACAAAGTGTGAGGAACCACCGCTGTAGGTGTTTGGTGGCATCCAGAGCAGAGGGTGGGACGTGGGGGCAGGCGGTGGCTCTGCCATACTGGTCCCCTCTGCATGCTGGAGCCTCCTCGCTGTTGCTGTAGAGCACAAGCTACTTTGCACAGGGATATTCCTTGTAGCATGACACATTGCTAAATGCCCAGGGTGTTCGGGGCAGCACCGAGGGGTTTGTGCGAGTGGCTAGAAGCACATTGCTGCTGCCTGACCTGGTCATGCCATGCCCATGCACCCTACTGTCCTGTAATGCTGAGCTGTCCCTGCTGCCTGGGCCAGATCCTGCCTGGATATGGGGTGCAAATCTTTCCAAGCCAGTGCTGTAGGCTGTGTGACAAAACCCAGCCAAGTTGGAGTCGCAGAAAGCGGAGCTTAGTGCTTGCAGGTGGGTGGGCATCACACAGTGGTGATAGCAGCAGCAAGCCAAAACCATCCAGCTCCTACAAAGCCAGCACCACTTGCTTGCCGGTGGTCAGTGGTTTGAGAGATGAGGGAGCTACGAACCTGCCAGCAGATCTGTGCCGCCATGGCAGGGTGGGTGTAGTGCCCACTGCTGTGCCTCTGGCAGATCCGGTGGCAGGGTGCTTAGGGCAGGGGCTGGCTGCTGGGCTCTCCGAGCGCCTTGCTGTGAGCCCCAGGCTGAGGGTCTGAGCATGGCAGCAAAGCAAATACAGCTGCGAAATAATCTCGGTGCTAGGTGGAATACAGCTGGGGGAAAGCTGAGCAAGTTGAATTAGTGCTCTTTTTTTGCCTTTTTTTTTTTTTTTTTGAGATGAAGGGTAAAAGTGCTTATGTGCAGAAGTGATTGAGGGCTGGAGAGCTCTCTCCAAAGGGATGCTAATGGTTGTGAGTCACCTCGGAGAGCAGGAGAATTTTGTCTTGAAAGGCTTCAAATGACCTGTTTAATGCGCTGGCAAAATGTCCAGGCAGCCCGATGTCCCTCTGTCGTTCTGCAGCGCTGGGAGGAGGACTGGGAAATCTGGCTCATGTACAAAGCACTCCCAAGGGGCTGGTGTAGGAAAACAGTTTAAAAAAATTGCCATGATTTGAAAACAAGCCTTGGTTTGTCCCTCTCTGAAATGAAGAGGTGGTAGCTGTAGCAGCAGAGGATCTCCGACATCCTCTGGCCCAGCTGTGGAGGGAAGAGTGGGGTCTGCAGCTGGGTTCGCCCTCCCTGCTGGAGCCCCGCAGCAGTGGGAGCTTTCCTCCGAGTTTGCAGTGGCTGGTCCCGTACGGCATCACCGGCTGTGCCGTGCTGGAAGCGAAGCAGGGCCGTGGCAGGGGCGCAAACTCTGTCCCCAAACCTGCGCTGGGACCCTCGGTATGTGGGTGCCCACAGCCCCCAGCATGAGCCTGGGTGGTGCCTAGAGCTGCTTACGCTGGGAAAAACGTGTCTCCAAAACACATGCCTCGTGCGCCAGCCTCTTTTTGCAAGGGGAAGCCTGAAGCAGCGAAGCCCTGGGCTGATCCCTCAGCTCCGGTGACTTGTTGCTTCCCTCCGTTTAAATAGTTTGTGTCTTTTAGCTGAGGCCTGTGGGCCAAGTAACACCAGTCTGGGTGCCTCTTCCTGAACGTGGCGGGGGGGGGGGGGGGGGGAGGGTGTGAAAGTCCAAAATATCTGCTACCTGCATTGTTTCTGCATTGGGGATTAACGCTAATTATTCCCCCATTGTCTTCAGTTCCTGCAGGAAGCCTTGTTTATCTTACCCGCTTCACCAGGAATGCAACCCCAAGGAGCCTGTGCAGTTATATTTAAACTTGCACAAAGCAGCACAATAGCCTTTGAATTTCCCGACTCCGTGGCATCTGTCGTGTTTAGTGGTTTTGGGGTTTGGAGGCTGGAGCGGGCGCTTGGCTGGGGCAACCCTGCGAGGCTCTGTGGCAGCGTCTGGCTCTGGGCTGACTTGCAAAACCTCCAGTTAGCAGTGCGCGAGGTTGGGATCTCTGCGGGGGCATTGGAATAGCCTTTTTCCTGCTGGCAGCGCTGAGCAACAAAATGGGACTGAAGCGACATCATCCGCAGCTTGCTTTTTCGTGGGCTCGCGGGGCTGATGCAGCGCCACGGCACACGTGATCTTCAGAGTGCTGTCTGAGCTGCCATCTGGGGACACACCGTAGCCCTTAGCAGGCCGAGACGTTGATGGAAACCTTGGTCCAGCCAGCAGTTCCTGGCGCTTTTGGAGCCGTGCCTTGCTTGCATGGCCCTGTTCCAGTTTTCTCTCTTCCCCTGTGGGGCTGCTTGGTGCCGCTCTGCAGCGCAGGTCGGGGAGTGTGGCAGGAGATGCCAAGCACCGGGCTGGCACACTCGGGCTCTGCCCCTTTGCTGGGATGGGCCATACTGTGCAGGAGGAACCCTTTCTTTGGTTGAGGATCTGTCTTCATTCCGTTCCCAATAAACGCCTCTTCAGTAGCAGCCTGGACGTTTGCACAGCATGAGGGTCCCTAGGGAGCACCAGTGATGGGCCGGCTCCTCGCTGTGCCATGCTCGCATTGCAGCAGCACTGGTACCTTCCCAGGTTTGGGTCTGTGTCTTCTCCTGGCTCTCTCCTGCAGCGGACTTTGCCATGAGCCCAGCCTCACCTTCACTACGGTCATTTCTCATCACCTCTTATACCCTGCTCCCCCGTGGGTGAGCAGCATTGGTGTCCTGCGTTGGGACTTGGTGGCTCGGTAGGAGACACTGGAGTGGGGATAACCCTGATGTGGCTCACGAGGTGCAGTCCCTGAAGGATGCTCATCCCCCAGTACGGTGCTGGGGCTGCGAATGCTGGAGTGGGCTGCTGTTTCTCCAGCCTCCGGAGAGACTGAGGGGTTCACCCTCGAAATACACTTCTCCTTGGCCACCCTGCTGCTCCAAGGTCAGTGGGGGGTTTACACGCAGTTGCCTGCGCTGCCTCGCCTTGCTTTTGGTTTAGTGAAGGAGCTGAGTTTTCATGGTTGGTGCATGTAGAAAGTGGGGTGCTGGGTGGTGGTGTGGGGGGCTCTGCTCGCCCTGTAGCTAATGGCTGTGGGGCCTGGCAGTGCCTGACATGGTGCTACATCGGTCGGGTCTTTGCCTGCAGCAGCAGCTCTTTGCAGGGCTGGATGTCTCTTTGCAGGGCTGGATGTCTCGCCGTGCAGCATCCATCTGGGAGATAAAAGCCATGGCTTGCTCTTGAGCCCAAAAGGTTATCATAAAGCACCAGCTGCTGCCGCACTGCATTTCCAGCTGTGCCCTCCCCTCGTCCTTGCAGGGCCAGGGGCCTCTGGCTGCTTGCAGGGACATTGCTGGGCTGGAGCTGCATTGCAGGTGGTGGCTGAGGAAGAGGGGAAGGATGCAGACCCGCGGGGTGTGCTTGGAGAAAGGCTTGGATTGAAAAGCTGCCGCGATATGTGGTCTGGCAGGAGCTAGCCAGGCGCAGGTCTTTTTTTGGGAGCTGCTGGTGCTGACACGAGTGCTGTGTTTTACTCGCCTGCCTTACAGCAGCGTCTGACCATGCTGGGCAGCGGAGGAGAAGACGTTGGACCAGGGTGGCAGGAGGGCAAATAACTGCAGGAGAGGTGAAGGAGGGAGGGAGGGAGGTGGCAAGACCTGGAGCAGAGGAGGGGTTTGGCGGGCAGGGGAGGAGGTTTTGCAGGGGGATGGCAGGGCTGCTGGCACCAGGGCCACGGGAGCAGTGGACGTGCCAGCTTGGTGGCATGCCAAGTCCCCATCTGCTTTTCTCAATGACCGGGCTGGAAGTGGCTCGCTCACATCTGCGCCAGTCTTGGGAAGGTGGGGCTGCTCCGGCTGCTGCTGCAGCGCTCGGAGCTGGGAGCCTGCAGATGTCCCTGGCTCCGGCACCATGGGCTGGGGCTGCCCGGCATTGTCGTGATCCCTGGCTGCGGGGCTTCGGCCCCTGAGCTGCGGTGGCAGCTGCTGACAGAAGGGCAGGGGCTGCTGGGTTTTGGCAGCGCCAGGCAGAAATGCACGGCCGGGGAGGCTGGGACGGACGGATGGACACGGCACAGTGTGTGGAGAGGATGTCTGCCATGGGCTGTTGCCTGCAGGAGGGTGAGCCTGGCTGCCGCAGTCCGTGGTTCTGCTAATTGCCGGAGCGCAGAGGGCCCCGGGGAGCTGCGGCGTTCGACAGGAATCAAAAGCAACTGTGCTGCGCTCCAGGGACCTGCCGAATTGGAGGGGACCGGAGAGATGCCCGGCACCTTTTTGTGTCCTGTCAGCCCCCAGGCCACCAAAGGAGGTGGCAGGGGAAGGTTTCCACGTCGTGTCTGTGGGAATTGCTCCTTAAGGCTCCTGGAGGGTGATGTGCACTACTGCTGCGTGAGCTTTCTTTGAACTGCTCCAGCTGCTGAGAAATCCGTACAGCGCAATTCTCGCGTGCGTGGCTGCAAGAGCTGGTGAGCAAATTGCAGGAAGTCTCTCCCTGATCTGCCTTGCACGTCATAAACTCCAAACGCCGGATCCCCTGGGAGCCTTTGGTGGGTTCGTGCTGTGCTGAGGTCCCGCCGGAGCGCTTGGGGAGCTGTCACTTCACTGAGCAGGGCAGAGCACAGTGCCTCATGCACGCTGCTGAGCTGGGCACCATTTGTAGGAAAGAGGTAGAATCTTCCCTTTGACTGGGACGTAACTGCAGAAAAAACGGATGAGCTTTGTTTGGTAGTTGCCTCTCTGATGTCTTGAGGTGAATGAGATCTGTCCCTGGTGGAGACCTTGTGGGCTCTGGCCAGAGCATCCTTGCCCCGTGGGGGTACTCCAAGACAAGCGCCTTGGAGCTGCTTCTGCTCCCCAGTGAGCTCATCTGAAATGTCAGTGGTGCTGGGCTCACACCGAAGGCTTTGCCTCTGCAGGTGAAGCGTTCAGCTCCATCTGCGGAGCTGATGTCATGGATGCTGGTGGGTTTGGGGTGCTTTCAAGATCTCCACGAAACCCAAACGATGTGCTGCAAGGCTGGCACCTGATAACTGGTGGATGGGGAGCACAGCTTGATGGCTTGTATTCTTGTGCAGTCACGACCGACTTAAAACAACACAACCTTTGTGCTTCATCCTATACTGCAATCCTGTCGGGCTAGACAAATACGACATTAGCAGCTGATGGTTTAACATTAGGCCAAAAAAACCTTCCTATTGTCATAAGCCCTTCCCACATCATATTTTCCAGCCCGCAGGACTGTGGCTCTTCATTTCACACCGGGTGAATTGGAGGCGGCTGCAGATGGGAAGGTTTCATGGCATTGCCGGAACAAGTAGCATAATCAATCGCTTTCTGAACAGCTGTAAAAGTATTATTAGCCATTTAAAACAATGGGAAATGTTCAGCTCTGGCGCTGGCAGGAGGGGAAGGATGGCAGGGCATGCTGGGCATGGAAGGTGCTGAGCAGGGGGCAGCGTATTTGGGGGAGTGTTGGGGAGAGCCTGCCAGGGCGAAGGCTTCTTGTGTATATAGAAACTACAGAAATCCCTGAGGGGGTCACAGGTGGTGGAGGCTCGCGGAGCTGCTCGACAAACAGAGAGATGTTATCAGGAGGAAGAGAGAGAGAAACGGGGGGTGGAAAATGCAGCGCCCCAAACTGGAGCCACTCGAGGGGCAGCCCGGGGGCTGCCGCAGCGGGGATGGGAGCGGTGGCTGGTGGGGCGTGCTGGACCGGTGATGCTGACGGTGGGCTGGAGCGCCCTGGCTTGGGGCAGTGCCTGCGTGTGCGTTACTAAGGCTTGCACAGAGTTTACACATTGGGAATAATCCCCTTTTTAGGATGGGGACAGGGGGCAACGCAACCAAAACTAGCTGTGCAAGCTGCAAGGGCAGAGGTGTTTAAGGGGCACCCCACCAGCCATGCGGGGGCATGGGGCAGGTTGCGGGAGCCCTTCCCAGCCCTGGGAGCTCCGCTCCGTCACTGGAGCCTGACGGGAGAAGTTCAGGAGAAAGAGGATGTTGTGATGAAGTGAAACCGTTTCATCCCATCAGTCAAGACAATGTAGGCAGCGATGAAGATGAAATTCCCCTGGGGAATAAGGTACTGTGCAAACGGAGAAATTAAAGAGCAACAAATCACCAGTGCCCGGTGGGCTCCAGCCAGCTCTTCTGAAGGAATTTAACAATGAAGCAGCTGAACTGCCAGCAAAAAGTAATCTCTTATTAAAAGCAACTGCTGCATGGGAGCGCAGCCTCTTCTGCTCTGTCCTTATATTTAAAGAGGTTTGAGAAGAACTGTGGGAATTATAGAGCAGCCAGCTTTATTTTAGCACCAAGCAAATTGGCTGAGAAAATAATTAAAACTCGTGTGGAAATGCCTGCACTTCAGTGTGATAGATTAAGGACAACAACACATGGCTTTTATACAGGAAATCCAGTTTACTTGGGGTTTTTTTTAATCTTTTTTCACTATTGCGATAAGGTGATTGGGGAGAGCAGTTGGGAGATGAATTATTTGGATTTTCAGAAAGCCTTGGGCAAATTTGCTACGTTATTAAGGAAACTGTTAAGGCGGGAGCTGTGGGAGGAATGTCCGAATTCTGTTCAGTGTTTCCAGATTTACTGGGAGGAAAGCAAGCGAAGAGGCGCGTGCTGCGACAGCCTGGCCGCAGGATGCTCGTCACTGTCTGGGGCTTTACGCTTGAAATTTCGTGTTAAACACACATAGCAGCTCCACATGCACCGGCTTATCAAGGTTGCAAGTCAAACACAGAAAAATTAGGTAACGCTAGGTCTAAATTGGCTGGATGAGCTCGAGTGCCTCCCGTCTCTCCCTCGAGTATCCTTGTTGGGTGGAAGCTGTTGCGAATTACATGGTCGGGGGCTATTTTTCCTCATAGGATCCCCGTTTCTCTTGAGGCAGACCTCTCCCAGGGGCAAACTTAGGGCAGTTTGTTGGACAGGCTGATGTTTGCAGGAGCACAGTGTCGTTGGCAGGGCTGGGGGGAGCGGAGGGGGAGCCCTTCTCCCCCGTCAAATTGGGGAGTGGGTCCCTGCCGCTGCGGGAGGGTCCGGCTCAGCAGGAGCTGGGGCTGCGCTGGGCAGCCTGGGCTCTTTGGGGACAGGACGTGGCTGCTGGATGGGGTTTTCTATTTTTCCCTGAACAGAGATCCAATTTCGAGCTAATTTTCCCGAGGACAACAAAAAGCACATGGACAACTGCTGCCCAGATTTTATATCCTGCTGTCATGGAGCCAATTAAGGAAAGGGTTGCCATATTTTTTTTTTTTTTAATGTACGGGTGGAGCAACAGAGCTTTTTTTAAGCCTCATTCTTGGAAGCAGCTGAGCAATTTGGGCTGAAGTTTTTCTGGGGGGAAAAAAAGAAAAAAGGAGGGGGGAAAAAGGGGAAAAAAAAGAAGAAGAAGAAAAAAAAAAATCACACTTGGTGGGGAAGATATCAACCTGAAGAGTTAGCATTTGCCTAAGCAGGTCCAGAGAGGAGAGGTGGTTTGCAATGTGGGGCTCTGAAAGGCTGGCAAAGCCCTGCCCAGTTTTGGTGCTGGGGGAGACCAGGAGGAATTTTGGGTGGACTTGGCAAACATTGGTAAAACTGAGGGCTGGCAGAGGTCAGGAGGGTGTGCTAGAGGGGAAATGTGACCTGCAGTTGTACGTTGTTGGGTTCTAAATTCTCTGTAAGCGTTTAGGAAAGCAGGTGCTGCTGTGTCCAGCTTGGCAAAGGCTGATGCTCATCGTGCACGAGGTGCATTGGCCTGTCACCACCACAGTGGCGAAGCCAAACGCTGGGTGGGACTGGGGTTTTCAGCCTGATGAACCTTCCACAGTCGTACAGTAATGACACGCTGATGTCTGGAGAGCACTGAGAATTGCGTCCTAAACGAATCAAACCCGTAACTCGCAGGGCTTGGGAAGAGCTGCGGTACTCCTTGTGCCGTGTGTCTGGCCATGGGCAGGGGAAGGAGGACCAACTTCAAGACGTAGTTGTGGCCAAGTCCAAGAAGTGAAAAGAAATTGCAGCTCTTGGTTTTAAACACAGATACAATGCGTCGTATTGATTTTTTGTATCTGAGCTCCATGGCACAGAGCTTGCATGGCATGGATACGTGAGCAAGAGCTTTCTTGCACCAGGGGCCAAGGAGAAACCACAAGCAGAAGGAGCGGAGGGAATTTTGGGCTGCCTAAAGATGGTCAGAGCGATCAAGGGGAATTTTGGGCTGGCCGACCATGGCCTTAGGTGATGTACACTCCTTAGGGATGTCCCCTCCCAGGTGTAGATGGAGTGAAGTGAGCAGCATCGTGAGCAGCATCTCCTCCTGTTGTTTCTCTCTCCTCCCTTCTTTCCTTGGTGGCAAACCTCTGCATCGCTCACAATGAACCTGTGAGCTTGAGGTAGCAGGGAAGCATGTTTGGCTTTGATCTTGTAAAAATAATAACTTGCGAGAGGCGGTAGGGGAACCTTGTAGCAAATGTATAATTTGCGAAGGATAACTCGTGCACCCCTGGGGTTCACCATGCTTGTGCTGCTCTGAGTCAGCACGTGGGTTTTGGAGCCCGTCAAAAAGCTGGGCTCAAAGTAAAAGCACCGGTCACTCTGTGTCCCAGTGGAGCTCGTGACTGTCTTTGCCACTGGCTCTGCAGCACCCACAGCATCGCTTTGCTCGCCCCGGTGCTTGGTGTCTTCCCACTTCCCTTCTGCCTCTGCCCTTCTTTCTTTGCCAGTCATCGATTTATTTTTTAGTAGTTTGTTTTTTCACTCTTTCTCTCTTTCCCTTGGGTTTTGAGCAGAGCTCAAATTAATGCAGCCGATTCTGTTCCTCAGTGTCAGCAACAACTCATCATTGGGGTTGTTTTTATCCCGCGAGCAGGAGGCGCTCGGTCTCGACTGACGCGCCGGTACGCGTGCGTGCCCGGCAGAGCAGTGTCGGCCGATGGTGTCGGAGGATTGCAGAGGCTGGGGGTGTTTACACCAAGTGCTGCTGCTGAGGTTTGTCTCTTTGGGAGGAGGAGGGCTGCGGTGCAAGTGCCATTCCCTGCTGCTGGGTTGGCACGGGGGCTCTGGGTGGCACCCAGCAGGCTCCCACCACCCTGAGCGGTGACCCCGGCAAGGGTGCAGGGGCCGCAGCCGTGCACATCTCTCCTGTGTTTGTCCTCTCCGTCAGTTGTGTCTCTTGCTCTGCCTATCAGCTGGGAAGCGAAAGCGGGGAGCCATGGAACAGAACATGGGTCTGCGTGACACCCGTGGGTCTGCACGCACCCATGGCATGGGGGGGGCAGGTCACAGTGATGCGAGTGGGTGCTTTGCCCACATCTTGCCTGCTGCACAGGCTGACCTTCAGCAGCACAGGTGCCCGCCGGCCAACTGGCACCCACCTAAAGCCGCTCGTTGTTGCCGTCGTGCCGAGCAAAGGCACCCTGCACGTGCACTGGAAGGACGCTGTGTGCCTTCGTGGGTTATGCAATGGGAGAAATCCCACCCAGGCGTTTCCATGGCAAAAATGTATGTTTTTACGTTACTGCTTTGTTAAACTGCTGCTTCTTGTAGTCACAGCCCTGTGCAGCTGCTGGCTGCCGGGATGTTCCCCAGGGGCCGGTGCGAGCATGGCCAGGGCCGGCTGACCCTTGGGCACAAGTGGCACGTGGCTGTTTGTAAACCGTGTTAATATTTTATAACTTTTATATTTAAGGAGTTAATGACTCTAAACAAAGCAGATTTTAATCTAATCAGCTATTCCTTGTGCCACGTCAATCCTGGACATCAAAGCGAACATCAAAGTGAGAGGCATGAAAGGCTTCGGAGGCAGCACCAACTGCTTCGCCCAGGTGCATCTATGAGCGAGCTTCCTCATCCCTGCTTCTGCTCCAGCCTGGGTTTTGAGGCTCCTCTCAGCTATCTCGGATCTAAAGGATATTGTCCCAGCAAGGAAAACAAGATTAACGTGAGAACGGCTCTCAGGAACAAAGCAAAAGGCCGTTTAAACTTTTTGCATCTTTTCGCCTCAGATGGCAGTGGAAGCCGAACGCTTCAAAGGCAGGCGGGAGCTCGCGGTAACGTGCGGCGTCTGCTCCATGGGAGATTGGCCTGGCGGTGAGCGGCTCTCGTGCTGCCCTGCAGAGGCTGTTGGGGAGCTTCTCGTACCAATCCTTATGTTTAAATTCTTTTCCCGATGTTGGTCAGACTCTGAAACAAATCCCGTTCTTGTCCTTCATCTTTCTTCCTTTGTGTTTTTCTGGCTGGAGTGAATCCGTGGATGAATCGGGGAGGTGAGAGGTGCTCTGTTCCCTGTGCCGGGGTTGTACGTGCAGCCAGGAGCGTTGGGCTCTTACGGCGAGGCTGCCGCTCTACCTGGAGCGTCCCGGCAAAGCAAGGGACCAGCCCTGGTTCAAGGGCAGTTTGTAAGGTTTTAAAGCACGAGCTTGCAAAAGGAAGTGCTGGGGAGCTGCCTGTGGCTGCAGTGATGGTGATGGGGGGTGTTATGGCTGTGCAATGGGAGCACCCCCGTCCTGCCAGGCTTGGGTCACAGAGGGGAGCCCATCAGATCCAGCTTGCGGCAGGGGACGGCTGCTGCAGAGTGTGCGAGAGCTCCTGGGCAGGCGGCCAGGAGCGTTTCCTCCCCACTGCTTTCCCATGGCTGAGATGGGCTCTGAGGCTTGAGAAAAGCACCGGGGGCCGCAGAGAGGAGGCTGTGGGGAGCCTTTGCGCTCCTCAGCTTTTTTGAACGCAGCTGCTTTTCCACTGTCTCTCTTGGGGAAAAAAAATCTAAAAAAAAGTGTGTATATATATGTGTGTGTGTGCAAGGCTGCATTTGGCCAGGCCTTGATAAGGTTGCTGCAGCATTAACATAGCTAAATATCCAATTGCTTAGTTTTATAAGCCCCTTGAGCTGGTGCAGGGAAGAGCTCACAATCTCCTCCAGGCACTTGCAAATCCTATTTCAGGCAATTAGGAAGAGATGGTGCGATAGGCAGGGACGGTGCAGGCAGGTTGCAGCAGCGTACCTGTGTGATTTGCCATTTGCAGGCACCGGAGGCAGCCATCTGCCCGGGGCAGACAGGCAGAGCTCCAGGCTCTGAAGCCGCTTGGTGGGAGGAGGTGGATTGGAAAATACCCGCAGAAGGTGGGACTGCTCCTGCCCCACCAGCTTGTGGGCTGGTGGCGCTGGCTGGTGGCGCTGGCTGGCCCCGCTGCCACCTCCCCTGCCCGCCCAGGGGGACTTCTTGGGGCTTTCTGCAGCCAGACCCTTTCCTGCTGCTGCTGGTTCATCCCATCCACACTTAGATTACAGCCCCTTTTGACAGTGTTTTTCCTCTTCTCCCCAAACGTGAGCCCATGCACCCTGCCAAGGTGTTTCTGGAGTGGAAAGTGAGGGTGGAAACTTGCCTGGGCTGGGCACCGTGTTGCCTTTCGTCGGGTCCGCTCCTGCAGCAGTGCTGAGGTGAGCGGGTTCCTGCCAGGCTGTGACGGCACGGGGCTTTCCCTGCATCTCTGATACAGGTTGGGTATCACAGTGGGCGTCACTTGGAGCCTGACCTGCTAGGGCTGAAGGAGACCTGGAGGCACCATGTGAGCGCTGGGTGTTGGGCATGATCCGGAGCACGGGTGAGAAAGGAGAGGCTGAATCCGATCCCGTGTCGCTGCGTGCCGTCGGCTGCCTCCCTTTGCTTTGGGGTGGCACGGGGTAGGGCTGGGAGGGCTGCAGTGTGGCAGGGAGAGGCTCTGCTCCTGGGCCCTGGGGCATCTCTGGTGGGAGGAACCAGTGTGCAGCTGCAGTCGTCCTCAGACAGGGCCCGCTCGTGTCTCCTGATGCTCTTAATCCTGGAGGTGTTCAAAAAACATGTAGACGTGGCACTTCGGGACATGGTTTAGTAGGCATGGTGGTGTTGGGTTGACGGTTGGACTGGATGATCCTAGGGGTCTTTTCCAACCTTAATGATTATTCTGTGATTAATGGGGTGCACTGAAAGGGCACAGTTATGGACTGAGGCTCTGCTACCCAGGCCTTGACTTTGGGCGGCTGTTTGGTGTCTGTAGGCAGCAGAGCGATGCTTAGCTCTCAAACCTGGCCCAATGTCAGTCGCGCAAAGCCTGAACTCATCGGTTAACGGGAGTGGGATGCAATAATTGCCCAGTGCAGTGCTTCGTGCGAGCGAACAAGGTGACAAACACTCTGTAGGTTGGCGAGGGATTGCTGGGTCTGTAGCGGAATTTGGGATCCAGGAGCTGTCACTGATGATGGTTGCTGGTCTGTGGTGGGACAGAGGTGGTGACATGCAAAGGGGATGAAAAAACCGAGAAGCCAGGGCAGTTGGATCTGGGGGATGACAGTGTGTGATTTCCCCTGGGTGACTGCTGCTGCTGTTTGTCTCTTCCTGACTTTGATTTAATTAGAAAGCAAAGCCTCGTTCCTGGTGAAGGCTGCTGGGATGTGGGCTGGACTGAGGAATGCACCCTGGGCTGGGTCTTTGGGCTTGGAAAAAAGGTGACTGCTTGGGGCTGGGCACCCTTGCTCCGGGATGGTGGCTAGCAGGCGGTAACACCCAGCTTTGCCTCTCCCGCCTCCGGGGTACCAGCACCAAAGTCCCAAGCTGTTTTCCTTGTAGGCATCCCCCTCGCCAGAGGTCATCTTGTCACGAATTTGGAAAGAAATCCCCAGCTTGCCCCTTCTGTGCTTCCTCGGCTGGGAGCTCCTGCTGCCCAGCTCGCGCTGTCCCCTCCAACGTGCCCTCCAGTGCAGATCATCCCCCCGGAGGGCTCAGCTCCCGCCGGCACCTCCCGGCTCTGAGCACCGCATGGCCGGACCCTACCCTGCTCTCCCATCCCAGATAATTACACACTCCCTCTCCCCCGTGGGAGATGTTCCCAGCCAGTGCCAACCCGGAGCGGTGGCACGCTAATTCGCAGCAGAGAGCAGCTCTTCAGGCGCTTCCCTCCACCGGGTCCCCGCGGGGAAGCAGCGGGGCCAATTAATTGATTGCTGGTTTGCCTCTAACGCAGAGCAGAGCTGGAAGCAGCAGGGCTGCCGCAAAGCACACCCCGTCCCCCTCCTCGCTAATTAGCCCCCGTGCATGGCTGCGGTGAAACTGGGGAGGGAAGCATGCCGTTTCTCTTCTTAGCACCTGCAAGGCTGCTGCTATCCTCCCCTTTTGTTTCGGAGACCTGCCACAAGCTGGCGTGAGATCTGGAGGTGGGTTCACAGCCTGTGCCCGCTGCGGGTTTGGTGGGGTTTTTGTTAAGATGGGGCTGTCAGTGTGCTGCCCCAGTACCTGCTGCTTGCTTGTCCTCCAGCCCAGACAGAGAGTTGTCCCGCAGGCTGGGTGGAGAGGGAGGTCAGTGGCTGCCAGGCGCATGGAGGGGACAGCGTTTCGGAGCATGCCGGGATGCTGGCTGAGGCAGGCCAGCGCTCGTGGTGCAGTTTGGTGCTCTGCAAAACTGGAGCTTGGAAACAGTGCAATAGCAGGTTCGGTCGCTTGCGGAGAGCCTGTTTCCAGCCTCGTGCAGGGGAGGCGATCTTAAAATACGAGCTTGTTTGCCTCCATCTGGAGTTGATTTGGGTATCCCTGCTTGTTGCTGGGGTGCAGTGGAGGACAGCTGAGAGACGGAAGCTGCCTGGGAGAGCCGCTGTCTCACATCTGTGTTCTCCTCTCTCCCAGGTACCAGACCACCTTCCCTGGTTTTTGATGCTGAATCAGGATCGTTTTAACTAAAGATGGAAACACTGGAGTCGGAATTGACCTGCCCAATCTGCCTGGAGTTATTCGAAGACCCTCTCTTGCTGCCGTGTGCCCACAGCCTCTGCTTCAGCTGCGCCCACCGCATCCTGGTGTCCAGCTGCTCCTCCAGCGAGTCCATTGAGCCCATCACCGCCTTCCAGTGCCCCACGTGCCGCTATGTCATCTCCCTCAACCACCGGGGCCTGGAGGGCCTCAAGAGGAATGTGACCCTGCAAAATATCATTGACCGCTTCCAGAAGGCATCCCTGAGCGGCCCCAACTCCCCCAGCGAGAGCCGCCGCGAGAGGACGTACCGCAACAGCCCTACCATGTCCGTGGCCGGCGAGAGGATCGCCTGCCAGTTCTGCGAGCAGGATCCCCCGCGGGACGCGGTGAAGACGTGCATCACCTGCGAGGTCTCCTACTGCGACCGCTGCCTGCGGGCCACCCACCCCAACAAGAAGCCCTTCACCAGCCACCGTCTGGTGGAGCCCGTGCCCGACGCGCACTTTCGAGGACTCACGTGCTTGGAGCACGAGAACGAGAAGGTGAACATGTACTGTGTTGCTGACGACCAGCTCATCTGTGCCTTATGTAAACTGGTGGGCCGCCACCGGGACCACCAAGTGGCATCCCTCAGTGATCGCTTTGAAAAGCTGAAGGTAAGCACTCAGCACGGCCGCAGCGAGCCTGCGGACGAGGTCGTCTGTAGGGGCTGGTGTTTGCTGAGGGACGGTTGTCAGAGCAGAAGCTGGTGCCAGATGCCCCACGTGGCACCTCTTATTTAAGCCAAACAACTCCTGAAGGATATGTGGGCTGCAGGATGCAGCTCGTGGGCTCCTCCAGGACCCTGGTACCAGGAGGCTGAGCTGGGTCTTGCTTGCAGTTAGAGCAAAGTCTTTGCTATTTTATTTTTCTCCTGCTGGTGTGTGTGTGCCAGGCCCAGGCATTGGACCTTCTCCCCAAACAGCTGGACAGCGAAACATCATTGGGCACTGAGGTGCCCCGTGGCTGTTGCCCCAGGAGTGTGGCTTTAGCCCGGGGTTTGCCCTGTCCTGTGAGAGAGCTGGGGTGGCAAAGAGTGGCCTGAGGGACCTGCAAGCATCGTCCCCTGAGGCTGTTGCACTCGCTCGGGCCGTGCCTGTTCAGCTGCTCAGCCCTCTCGGAGGCTGGGAGCAGGACGGGTTGGGCTGTGGGCATTTCCTGCTGGAAAGCCGCTCTGCTGGCTTCCAGCCTGCAGGCTGCGGTGCGTGGGAACCCTCCTGCTGTCCATAAAACCTCCCCTGCAGGCTTTACCCATGCCTGAGGACCGCTGTGCCCTCAGGAACCCTCCTGCTGTCCATAAAACCTCCCCTGCAGGCTTTACCCATGCCTGAGGACCGCCGTGCCCTGAGGAGTGCTTTGGGGAGTGCTTTCATGTCCTCCTCAAGCCGGCTTACTCAAAGCTTCTCCACTGTGAGAGAGGAGAGGGCCGGGCTCTGGGAAGTAATGGGGAATGAATGGGTTGGGAGCAGCTCTGTGGAGAAGGACCTGGGGATGCTGGTGGGTGAAAAACTGGACACGAGCCGACAATGTGTGCTCGCAGCCCAGAAAGCCAAGCGTATCCTGGGTGCATCACCCTCAGTGTGGCCAGCCGGTCGAGGGAGGGGATTCTGCCCCTCTACTCTGCTCTGGTGAGACCTGCCCTGGAGCACTGCATCCAGCTCTGGGGTCCCCAGCACAAGGAGGACATGGAGCTGTTGGAGCGGGTCCAGAGGAGGCCACGGAATGGTCTGAGGGCTGGAGCCCCTCTGCTAGGAAGAAGGGCTGAGAGAGTTGGGCTTGTTCAGCCTGGAGAAGAGAAGGCTCTGGGGGGAGACCTTGTGGCATTTCAATATATAAAGGGTGTTCCTAAGAAAGATGCAGAGAGACTTTTCACCAAGGCCTGTAGCGACAGGACAAGGGGCAGCAATGGTTTTAAACTGAATGAGGGTAGGTTTAGGTTGGACATAAGGAAGAAATGTTTTTTGATGGGGGTGGTGAGACACTGGAGTACGTTGCCCAGAGAAGCTGTGGATGCCCCATCCCAAGATCAGGTTGGACGGGGCTTTGAGCAACTTCATCTAGTGAAAGGTGTCCCTGCCCACGGCAGCAGGGTTGGACTAGATGGTCTTTGAAGGTCCCTCCCAACCCAAACCCTTCTGTGAGGCAGTGATGGAGCTCCGCTCTGCTTCCCCAGTGCCCCAAATTCCTCCTCTGCCCTTTGCCCTCCCACGGGATCTCAGCGCTTTGGCTCTTCGCAGATGCCATCCCCAGAGGGGCTGGCCTGAGCGGTCCCTCTGCGTCTCCCAGAGGGACAGTGCCAAGGGAGGCCGCTGTCTTGCAGAGAAGGTGGCTGGAGGCTGACCAGGATTTGGAGGCTTCTGAAGATCCCCTCCATGGTCCTGTTGCCTGGGGTCTCCCTTCCACCTGCTTCCTGCCGAGACCAGCATTCCCACCAGCGGAGAATCCCCGTGGTGGGGAGCCTCTTCTCTACGACAGCCTGTGTTTTCCGTCCTAATTTCCCCCGGCTGAAGCGGCAGAAATAGGCAGCCATTCTCCAGCTCCCTTGACTCGTAGCACGTATTGATCCGAACTGAATTACTGTTCTGCTGCTCTTCAGGTAGGAGAGAGCAAACTTCCCAGGGATCCCTCCGGAGTACTTGGAAGCTTAATTTTTATGCAGTGGCTGTGGTTGTACTGAATATTATCTGAACCCGTATGGATGATGTTTGACCTATATAAAGTTAGAAATCCTTCTCCGTCCCCCATGCATTCTGCATGAGTCTGCAAAAGGCTTTTAATTCCTTTTTTTTAATATTTAAAAAAAATATATAGCTGGTCCCATTAGAGGTCACGCTGGTGAGGCTCTGACTGTGGCAGCAGTCATATTCCCGTTATAACCCTTCTCATGTGTTTCCAGCTGCTTCTTCCTTGGTCATTTCTCCCTTAATGTTCTGGGCTTGTTCTGACCCGAAAGTGCTTTTCTTGGCTCTTTGTCTTGTTAATGTTTTGAACAAAATCGATCTGTCCGCTCTTGCGTTTTTTAAGGGCAGAAGAAATACTTCTATCACTCTAGCAAAAATACAGAAGACTTTTTTTTTTATGTGCAGGCCAGATTTTTTTCCTTTTTTTCCTCTCTCTCCTTTTTTTTTTTTTTTTTTTAAATTTTTTTTTTTAAACCAAACTGATACCTGGAAAGAAATCTTTCTAGATGTCCAGTTTCCTGGGCTGGTTTCCCACCTGCCCTTCTCCAAAGTCTCCCAAACCCGGTGTGACTTGCGCAGTGATGTGACTTAAACATCTGCAGTGGCAGGAGGAACACACTGTAGGATGTCCTGGGCTTTACTTCTGCCTCCCGCTGTGTTCCAGCCACGAGGTCTGTCTTTCGGTAGGTGCTGCCAAATGGTATCGGTGCCAGTGCGTGCCCGTGAAGCGTCTGGGGCCCGTGGTGGCTGATATTTGCCTTCAGACCTTGATGTGCCTGTCTCGTCTTCGCATCACACCTCTGGCGTGCGGAGCAGTGCCAGCAGCTCCGTCCTTAGTCCAGGACATTCTTTTTCCATGAGGAAACGTCTCAATTAGCAAATTGGAAACCTTAGAAAGAAATGACCATGTATGTTTGCACGCAATAAAACCTGGGGATAGAAATTAAACCCCTTTTAATATTTTCCCCCTAACCTGGCCCGTGTCAGCTAGCCAGGCAAATTCATCTGAAGACAAAAACCCACGGCAACCTAAATTGCTTCTTCAAGCAGCCAAATTTTGCAGGTTGCCAGAAGACCTTTTTTTTTTTTTTTTTTTTTAAAATAACAGTCTTAAGTGATTTTGGATGAGGAGGGAAGCTCTCCTCTGCTAGAAACATTCCTTCTGTGCTATTCATCCTGCCCGGCCCCCTGCTCAACTGCAGGAGCTGTAGCTGGATCGGGGAGGGGGCTGCGATGCCTCTGCCCACCGGTGGCAGATGTGGCTTTCCTCCTGGGCATGACTCCTGTGTGGGGGGACCTCAGCTACATGTCTGTAATCCCTGCCTCTGGCTGTGCATCAGCTGGGCTCTTTTTGGATGGCGTTTTTCCTAATGCTCTACCTCCACTGCAAGAACTGCACGGGATCGATGCCGAGCATTACCAGCAGAGTCAATATTTGCATTAGTATTTTGTCGTCTTCCTCGTACAGCCTCAGCCTGTAGTTCTGACCACAATGCGCTCTCTGGCAATACTCGAAATCCTTGCAAGTATCTGAAATACTTGAAATCATTAAAACGTGCTGGGATGGGAGCGCCGGTGGGATGCTGCTGCCTGGGAACGTGTGGCTGATGGAGCTGGCTGCTCCCTCCCGCAGTCCCCCCATGCCCACGGCTGGGCTCTGCCCCCTCCTTTCTCTCTCCAAGTCGTTAATCAGTGAGTTACGTTGCAGCCAGCCTGCCCTTGAAGGTCCGCGGCACGCTTGGGCGTCGAGCAGTGAGCAGTTGCTCTTAATCTCCGGCTTTGATCCCATAGCTAGAGTGAGCTGGAAATGACTTTCAAGTTGGTTTTTTTTTGATGGAAAATTGGGTTTTGAACCGAGTAACTTCATTTTGTCAAAAGGGCTGTGCTCCCCACAAAAATCTTTGGCAGGGAATTTGTTTTTTTTTTTCCTCTTTAGAAGAGCTGAATGCCTGAAAACTGTACTGTTGTGTCTAAACCCTAAACCATCTCCCAGTGCTCCCCTTCCCCTCCGAGCTTGTTTTACACCAGAAATCTCGAGTGTGTGCCTGCAGCGTGGCTTTCCCATGGAGGCTCTGCAACAGTCTGTCCATACCATATTATATATTCAAGGTGTTTTAGGAACCATCTTTAACGCATATCGTGGCTTTTTATTTTGTGCATCTTCAACTCCACTTGTTTTATAATATAAAGAAGCCGGTAAGTGCAAGCAGTTTTCCTGAACTGTGGTAAATCCAAGTCATGAACGTCGCTGGGCTGAGGTTTTGGACCTGCCCCATGGTTGCTCCTGTTTCCTTAGGAAGGCTCCATGTCAAGGGTTGTCAGCTACAGAGACCACGAGGGAAGGGAAAAACAGCTCTTTGGGTAGCAAAGTGCTTTGTGATAGAGTGGCTATTTCCCAGCGCTGCCCTTAAGCGCTCAAACTGCGGATACGGGAGATGAAATACTCGGTGGTAGCATCTTGCCAGGCGAGGGGTGTGGGTGAGGAGAGGCAAGCGGGTGATGCGAGAGGGACCTGGAGGGGAGGGCAAGCGAGAGGCACGATGCTTTTAAGGGGTTGGATTTCCGCCTGTGTTTTCTGCTTGCTTCGAGGTTTTGGCATTTGCTAGTAGCGACCCAGCAGCTCCAGCACCCGCTCAGCTTTGAGGTGGCACCCGTTCAGCTGGGAGAAGAATCAGGTGGTGCCTTCAGAAAGTGGACCTAAGTTAACATTGCACGTTTGAAGGCATCGTCGTATCTCTTGCCCTCTTGCAGCTCACCTTATGGGCCACTGGCTGCCCAGTGCCCCCCTGCATGAGCTCTTGGAGGTCCTGGGGTGCCACCTGAGTGTACCTTTCGGGGTGTGCGCTGCTTGGCAAGTCCTTGCTCAGCCTCGGGCCACCAGTGCTGCCGTGCTGTGCAGCCCTTCTTGCAGCGGTGAAGCATCCATCAGCAGTACAGACTGGGCTCGATCACTGACGGCGTTGGCCTCCGCTTCCCCAACCCGACGGGCAGCACGGGCGCTCCCGATGCCTGAGCTTGGCTGTGAGTAGTCAAAGTGCATCAGGATTTTGGTGCTTGTTTTCCCTCTCTGTGTGTTCAGGAGGGGTCGAGATGCCGAACGCAATCGGTGGCAAAGTCGTCCGTCAGCTCAGCTCACTGGCTGAAAATCAACATTAAAGATCAAATTAAAAATATATGTAGATTAAGAGCAAAACTAATGGCTTGACCTAGATAAAGCGAGCGCCTAGGACAGCAGCGCGTTATCTGCCAAGTGAAATCTCAGCCAATTATAAATTCAGGTTGCTTGAAACTCATAATTACGATCGTCTCTGTGGAGCGCTGCCCTGCCCCGAGCCCTGCCTGCGCCCGCAGTGGCTGCCGTGGTGCTGGGGTGAGGTTATGCTGCGCAGTGACTCCCTGCAAGGGGGGGATTGCAGCAGGAAAGCCTTGGACTGAAGAGCACTGGCTGGCTCCTTCCGTCCACGATTTGTGGTGGAAGGAGTTTTCAGAGAAGGGATTTTGCCTTAATCGTTCGCTGCTGTCCTTTGCTTCTCTGTCTGCTCTGTTCCCTTTGCAGGAGCCGGATAAGGGCCAGCTCGGAGAAGGCTTTTCCTTTGAGGCTTCTGTTGATTGACAGTCTGGAAATATCAAAAAAAAAAAAAAAAAAAAAAAAAAGTTTTTTGTAACACTTTCATATCTGCTCTTTGCTAAAGGAAGAGCAGTAAGCCAGGTGGAAAGCCCGTCTCTGTTATGCTTCAGAGAGGTGCGCTGCCTCCAGTGGGTTTATGTGAGTGGGACTCAAGATTAAAAAAAAAAAAAAAGTCCCTGTGCTAGACAAATTGCATGCAGAAAGTTGATAGTTATTCCAAGGCTCTTAAGAGAGCAGTGGGGTAGAAAAATGAGGAAAAAAAACTTCCTCCGCACTGCAATATAGGACTTCTTCGCCTTGGGACTTGTGAACGTGTTCTCGCTTGCACTGTGTGAGTCACTGAGATTGCTGCTTAATTTATAATTTACTGTACTGCCATGGGGCTAAACTGGATTTTTTATATATGTATTTCCCCCACACAAAGAAGAGTTAGCTGAGGACGAGGGTTACAATTGTGACTGCTGTGACTCCTACACAGAACATGGGGGGGCTGCTACCAGCAAAGATACAGAAAGCTCTGGTTGTGTTGTAGCTATCGGCTCCTTTACTCTTAACCAGCAGCAGATACGCTTTTGCTGCTTGAGACCCACTTAGGGGAGGAGATGCACACCCAGCTGAGGCTTGCTTCAGACCAGGTTTGCAGAGGTGGGAGCTGCAACCACCCTGCTGCTTTGGGGACCTTGGTAGGGTGACGGATGGTCACCAGTGGATGCTGGCAGAGGGGGTTTAACCCCCCCGCCCCTTGGTGGCAGCCCCGGCTAAGCCACCGTTCAAGCTCACCTACAACGTTTGCGGTGTTGGTGCAGGCAAGTCCATCCCTTCCTCCTGCCCACCTCCTCTCTGCGGCCGCGCTGGAGATCCAGGCGCCTGCACCGCAACCTGCTGCAGCTTTGGGACTGCGAGCTGGGGTCGCAGCTGCTGGGGTTATCCACAGGCGTTTCAGGGCAAGCAGAGCCCCTGCCTTCACCTGCCAGGCTGCTCCTCGGCCTTATCTGCCGCTTCTTTTGCTTTCTGTGCATGAGTCCAGGCATCTCTACTCCCCAGCAAGCTCCTGAGGCTTTTTAGCATTGGTTTCTTTCTCCAAAGGCAGGTAGATGGTGGGGAAAAAACAGTAAAAGCACGCTGTGGGGTTTATCTCTGGTTGAGTTGTCATCTAGTGACTAGTTATAAGAGATCTCTCTGAGCAGGGGAGACCTGTGGTCCAAAACGGTGTCCCCATCCCAGGGCTATCATTCCCATCACTTTGCGGCGACAACCGAACGCCTTACAAAGCAGCAAGCGCTTAAGTGACGTTGATGCGTGCAGAAGAGCATCTTGCCTTGTCCCTGATGCAGATAAAGGCCTTTGGTCCTCTGCCAGGTTCCCGTGTCAAGTGATTGCCCTGGCCTTCGCCTAGCAGTTCAGCGTGACCTTTAGATGCCATGCAGCGGGAGTCAGTCATTGCTGCAGCTTGGATGCCAAAATTGTGACCAGTTGAGGACCCCTTAATGGTCCTGGGGCGTGCATCACGTCTGCGTGAGCCACGTGTGCCTGCAGCTGTGCTCAGCCCTGCGAGCGGACAGTCCCCGGGACCTGGCGTGCTCTCCCCATGGAGGTGGAGGCTGCTTGGACGTAGGGGAGCTCCGTGCACTGGAAGTCGTAGCCGTAGCAGTAAGGCTGGCAATAAGTAAGACTGAAAATAAAGCTTGGAGCTGTGGTCCTGCTTTTTTTTTTTTTTTTTTTTTTTTTTGGCATGCCAGCAGGAAGCATCGCCAATGCAGGCTGGTCTGCGTGTTGGTCGGTCTGCCTTCGAGCCGCTGCCCTGGTGTCGCAGAAGCCCCAAGAGGCAGGAGGAGGCTTGTGAGCGTGTCTGGGGCCGGTGTCATCCCCCCGCTGCAGCCGGGGCTGCACTTACTGTTTTGCTCAGATTCACTGAAAACACCCACTTGATGCGCGCCGCGGGGAAGCGTGTGCGGGTAACGCACGCCGGGGCGGGTGCGAGCACAGTGCTGCTTCAGATGTAGTATTTGGCTAAGGAGCATGAGTCATATGGAAATACAGTATTCTCCTGTCTGCTTTGCCCCGTGATAGGAGAGGGATCAAGAAGTGCCCCGGTGTCTGATGTAGCTCCCAATTTAATTTTTCCGTTGGCACGGAGGACGCAAGTGTTGGTAGCTGTTTAATTACTGATCGTTTGTAGGTCACGGGGACCAGAAATCAGCACTGAGTGCTGGGATCCTTGATTATTTTTTTCCAGAAATCTGCTTTTTGGGCAGGGTTTGGATTTTTTTTTTTTTTTAAAAAAAATAATCTATTATGGGTCTTGAGATAGCAGACCTGAGAAACTGCATTAGTTAGATTAATCTCTTGCTTTTTCCAGAACTAGATTCACATCCGAGCTGATTTCAATGTTACTATTTCAAGAGCAGCTTGAGCTGGAAAATGAAAGCGCAAAGCTGTGCACAAGTCACTCAGTGACACTGTGTTTGGGATGAGGCTAAAGGATTAATCACCAGCCTTCGAGTCCTGTGAGAGAGCAGGTCAGAACTGAAGTCTCTGGAAGAAGGAAGATGGTAAGCAGATGAAGTTATTTTTAAATAACAGGCGTCACCTTCTTTTATTAAAGTCCCCGCAAAAAATGCCTTAATTTCAGGTAGTGGCTGGTGGTCCGTCTGTTCACCTGTAGCATCAGCCTCGAGCAGTAGGAAGCGATGTAGGTGACAGCTAAGGATATGAATGAATTTCACCTTTGTTGGGCTTGATAAACCACAGCTCATGGTTCTTACCGGCTGTGTGAGCGTGGAGATGGTGGGGTGTGAAAGCTGAGGAGCACGTGAGGCTGCGGGCATGGGATGCTGCTGGGGAGGATGCTTGTCGGGGCTGGTGTGCTTGGAGAGTTGACTTGTTTTGGGAAGATGAAGTCAACCAGGAACGTGCCATTGACCTGCTGCCTGGAGGTGCTCTGTACAAATCCATCAGTTAAGGGACATGGCACAAGGTGAGCGGCCGTGCCCAGGAGAGCAAGGTCAGAGGAGCGAGGCAAGGGCAGATGTGGGATGTCCAGATATCCAGGCAGCATCCTGGCCCTCCAGCTCCTTGCTTTGGGAGATGTCTTGCTTGGGAAGGCACCGGCTCTTGATGGGGCTGCTGAAAGCATCAAACAGTCTCTTCCATGTGCTGGCTTTCAGGATGGTTTTCAAAGGATGCAACTGGTTTGAACACCACATCTTTGCAACGTTGCAACCAGCTGGTGCCCGTGCCTGTCGCAGCCTCGCCCGCAGCCTCACAGCTTCTCCTGGCTTGAGGCTCCTCCAGGCCTTCAGTGTGGCAGCAGCAAAGCATCAGATATGCTTTCAAAAGCACAAGGAAGAGGAATAAAAGTCCCCGAACCTTTCGACGTCAACATTGGCAACACGCTCACGACGAGTCCGTGTAGGCCACGTTTCTACTCGTGCCTAAGGATGAGGTCAGAGGATGCTCAGACCACATTATCGCTTGAGGGGAGACTTGCTAATGTCCCTGTGCCATCCCTTGCTCTCCACATGAGTAGTATTTGCAACAGTGGTTTGCTTTTATTTTAATTAGCCACTGCCCTCTGGGCTGCCGGCAAGATGCTGGCGTGGGCAGTGGTCAGGCAAGGTTTGGAAGGCATCGACGTGCAACGCCAAGGGCCATTCGGCCGGTCCGGGAGCTGCCATGCCCCTGGTGCTGCTTTCCCAGCAGACAAAGGCGTGTTTTGTGTCGGTGGGGTCTGTGCTTTCTTGCCGTGCTGCTGGGTACCTGGCTGAAGGATGCTCTTTTGAAGATGTAATTTTTTCATTACTCTGTAAATAAACTGGGCTTGAAATGCAGCATTTCCACTCCGAGCGGCCCTGCGGCGCTTTCGTCAGGGGGCTAACCAGGAACGAATGTGTCCAAGTTACCGAAGGGGGACGGGGAATTTTTTTGGCAGAAGTTGTTGCACTGGTAAATTAGAAATGAAAAATTTATGAGCATGTCAAATTGTACAAGTGCAGCAGCTCCAGATCATTAGGTATTAAATTCTTGTTTAACTTTATACCTTCCAATGATTGACTCTTGCACGGTGATTAGTTGGGCGGGAATTATTTGCATGGAGGTGCTGCTCGTGCCTCCTGCCGGCACTGGCCAGGACACGGAGGGAAGCGCGGGTGCTGGAGGTGCATAATTTCCTGCTCAGAAGGGCTTGTGGAGGAGCTGGGGTGCATTGCAAGGGAAGGAGCTTTCTCCCTGCAGCAAGAACCTGGCGGAACCTGGGGTTTATGGCCCTTTGTAAATGTTTTCTTGCTTGTGTCGTAGACCGTGGGGCTTGAAGACCACCAAGAAAATTAACGATGAGCAGAAAAAAGTCTCTGGTTCTCCCTTCCCTGGAGAGGAATCTATCCCTGGACCCCGGGAGGAGGGAGATGTGAAAACGAGCAGGAAAATGCTAGACAGCAGCATGCGTCCTTCTTGGGAGCTGGGCTTTTTGTGGTGGCCCAGGTCTGCGCTGGGACCTCATTGCTGCCTCTGACCTGGCTGTGGCTGCCTCTCCGAGAGCGTTGGCGGTGCCGGTGCCTTGCTCACCTGGACCTGCCGCAAGAAGACAAGCGGGCTGTAGGGGAGCCTTGTGCAGAGGGTGGGGGCAACTGGTGCAGAGTTCCCATCAGACAACGGCCTGGCAACCTCAACTTAACACCGAGTTTGGGAGATGCTCCCCTGTTGGTTGTGCCAATGGGTTTTACTCCTAATGCTGTTTTGCACAACTCCATCGGGTGGTGGTTGCTCTGGACCTGAAGTAATGTGTTCAAACACTGCCAAAAAATGAGGTCTTAAATATCTGCAGAGTCCAACCGTGGCTTTTACTGGGCTCTTCTGCAGCTGGTGTGGTGTCCATCCAACAGGCTTATGCATGAGATGACAGGTTTAGCAGCTGAGTTTTCAGTGCTATTTCTGGAGAAGGGGAATAATCTCTGAGATCTAATACTTAATACTACTTTCCAGTATAAACAGATCTATGCCAGTGCTTGAGCCATGGCCCTGTAGTTTTTCAAGCCAATTTATGTTCCCGTCAAACCTGATCTTTGTTCTAGCCATCCCTTGTCATGTGATTGAACAGATATTTTTTTTTTCCCCTCTGTCAACAGATTTGTTAACAATACGGATCCTTTTATGTTATAGTTTTCTTTATAGCATCTCTCTGGATGCCTCAAAGCTGTGTTATCTTCTGCAGCTTCTAAATTTCCATTTAATTGTGATTTTTCTCTCCATGTGCTCCTGCTGTTTCTCTGCCATATAAACTCTTTCAGGGAAAACTTACCCTCTTGCGCACGGTTTCCTTCCCAGAACAGGGACTTTTGTTTCCTGAAACAACTGCAAGCTGTTATCTTTTCAAGGCTTCTGTTTTGTGATGTTTCTAAGGGTCTAAGCTGAACTTCAGCTCTTTCAGTTCTGCATGAATAGGTTTTTTTAAAATAAAATAATTTAAAAAATTAGCGCAACTCCAGATCCCGTGGAAAGTCTCCAGCGGTGGAGGATTCCCTGCGCGGGAGGTGATGCTCCACCAGCTGCATGCCTTACCTTGTGGCCTGTACCCCGGGAGCTTTTCTTTGGGGTACTCGGGTACCTTTTGTGCTTCTTGCTCCCTTTCCTTGGATTCCTGTAAGATGGTTTTGCTCCTTGCAGATCTGAACCTTGCCGGAGGGCAGGATGCTGTGTAAGACTGTTTATTCTCAGCTGTTCTGCAATGCTTCTGCTTCCAGCAAGCTCATGCTACCTGTGCCTTTTTTTTTTTTTTTCCTCCCTTATTTTTCTGACCTTTTACTCTGAATTTTCCTCTTTGCTTTGTGGCTTTGGTAACCCAATCCCTTGGAGCTTGCACTTGGTATGTCCTGCAGTCTGCCGTGTTCCCATGGCTTCTCCTGAGCTCTCGGCAGCGTTTCCTGGCAGCCTCACGCTCCGTGTCCCCGATTCCTGCACCACCAGCTCTCTGAGGTTCCCTGAGTCGTTCCCTGCTGCGCCCTTGGCTCCTCGGCCTCAGGTCTGTCACAGGGGATGGGGGAAGTTGTTCTTTTTGGACTTGTAGGTGTGTTTCCCTTGTGACGCTCGTATCCCAAAATGTTTTCTGCAGCGTGTCCTTATGTTTCTTCAGCAGGGTCTGATTGTCTGTCTCACTTTTTCCCCCCATAGCTGTAGGTTATTAAGCAGTTCAGGGCTCTGGCCTGGCCTTATTCAGAAATACCTTCCCTTGCAGGTGACCTCTTGCATTCGCGGGCTGAGACGGGTGTGAGTCTCGATACTCCTCTGTCTGACGGCTGCGTTTCTGGAGAGCTCGTGCTGCTGCATGCTGGAGCTGCTGCTCCTTGATGAGGATTTTTCCCTCTTTCTGTTCCCAGCACCGTACAGTGACTTCGGCCATGTTGGTGACAAGCCCTGCCTGGAATCAAACCGCAGTGGGCAGGCCTCGTGTGGGAAGGGGAGAGGGGTCTCGGGCTGCTGGCACTGGGAGGCGGCGCCTCATGAACATGCTCATTTGAGGGAGAGAAAGTCCATTTTCTCTTTAAGGGAAAAAACTGCTTAACCAGCAGTTTTGGAGAGCATAGCCCTGCTTTTATCTCTTACGGTGAGGCTGGATGGCATCGCTGCCGAGGGCAGTGGGTCGCGCTGCCCACTCGCCTGCTGCGCTCCTGCCTGCGTGGCACGGGGCTGCGCGCTGCCTTGCCCGGCGCGAGCCTGCGGCTCCTGGGGTGCCGGGGTGGCGATGGGAACCCACCAGCTCAGCTCACCAAGCACGCCTCTCCCGAGGGAGAAGCGCTGGCCCGAGCCCTCCCACCTGGCACCCGGAGCCCTCCGCTCACCGAAACAACCGGCAGCTTTGCCAGAAGATTAATATTCCTGCCCTGAGTAGCTGTTGTTTAATATTCAGGATCTATTGCATTATGGGCGTAATGAATATTCAGAGCGTGAATTAGCATAGCTCAGTTAATTATGCTCCGTGTGCAATCGGGACGGTGCTGGCTCTCGTTAGGTCTGTGCTCAGCTATTCGCCGTGCGTACCCTGGCTTGGAAAATGTTTCCCAGCAACGTTCAGTATCTTTAAGTGATTTGGAGAATCGGTTGTGTGCACTGGGGCGAGCGTCATATGAATTTCTTAGCAGGCTCGAAGTCATGCTCTGAGATGTTGAATATTGCAATTATTATCGCATTAGACCCTTAAATAGGCTTACAGGTGTTATTAAGTGATTTTACCATGACGGCTGACATGCTTTTTTAAAAAACCTCATTTGAATATCCTATCAGTGTAGTTTGATGTGCCCTTTTATAGAAATTAATGTACAACAGCAGCATGTCTGCTGATAAAAATCCTCGTGCATTGGGAGTGGAAATGGATTTGGGGACCTTGAGATGAGGGATGTGTGGGGTTACCCGCTCTGTTCTTCTAGCAGGCTGCGGGCTGGTCCCTGGAGTGTCCCAGCTCCTGCTTTGGGCTTTCTCCTTCTCAGCGTCCTGGCTCCAGGGAGACCATCGCGTTGCTGGAAGGTGCACGTTATCCACTGCGGAGCTGAGCACGTCCCACGGAGCTGGCAGGCTCCAGCTTGCGATGGGTGCTGTGACCATTCACTGGACCTTAAAGGTCTTTTCCAGCCTAAATGATTCTGTGATTCTGCGAATGGCTGGTGGATCAGCCCGCCTCATTTTGATCTTTATCTATAAGCAGGGCAGTCTGATGAGGAAAGCAGAGGTGTGTCCCAAAAATCTCTTGAGCTGGCTTCCAGATGAACAAGTTCTTGCACCTCTAATACTTTTTCAGAGCTCTGGGCTGGCTGGTCCATAGGAGGCCACATCTGTGAGAGCTGGAGAACCCTGTCCTTGCAGGATGCCATGACTGTGTAATGCTATACGATGTGCAGTGCCAGCATATAGCTTCTACGCTACCGATGTGGAACGTATAGTGTCTATGTCAGAAGATGGAGGCATCGCCATGGGCCATGCAGTCGGGCTGGATGACAGTGCTGGGCTAGCACTGAGAGTGAATTCTTGCTTACTAATTAAACTAATGAGGCAGTCAGTCCTCCTGACCTGCCTTTCTCTTGTGATGGTGCTCTGGCCGTGCGCAGTGGGATTAGGGCTGCCTTCAGGTGCCTGAAGTGTCCGTGTGAGCCGTGTGACTTTGGGAGCTGGGGAGCCAACGTGCCGGGTTTCGGGGCATAGAGCGACGTCCTTGTCTTTGCTGCTTGGAGCAGAAAGAGTCTCAGACGTGAAGAGCAGAGATGTTTCTGATCATCTCTCTCTCTAAGGCACGGATTAGGCATCTCTTCTGCTCCTGCCTGTTGCCTGCCTTTTATCTGCTTGGTTTGGGAGTGTATTTTGCTTTGATGGAAACCTGCCCAAGCAGCGTTCTCGGGAGGGATATCTAGCACCGTCACCTGTGTGCTGCTCCGCGCAGCTCCGATCGGTGGGTCGCAGTGCCCGATCCCGTCAGCCTCGTGCAAGCAATGCTTCGTTAATAGTGCCCTGGAGACAGACCCCCGGGCTCCCACGGGGAGAGACCCAAGGAGCCGAGGGCAGGACGTGCTCCTGCCCGGTGGCTGGAGGTGCGGGTGGCTGCGGTGTCTGGGGAGCAGGCTGGGATGCTCCCAGCGTGAAATGCCTCTTTCACCTGTGAAAGCCATTGGATCGAGCAGCTGCATCCTGCCGTCTCCTCCAAGCACGGCCGTTTCGGAGCCCCGGCCGAGCGCAGCTGGCTGAGCGGGGAAGGAGCTGCGTGCAGAGCGGCTCTGGCAGGCTGCGCTCGTTGGAGGGAGGCTCCCAAGCCTCACCCGTGCTGTGATCTGAAAAGCGACCGGCCCGGCTTCCCGCTCATCCTCCACGTGCCAATACCCCTCCCTTCGGGGACAGAAAACGCGTAGCTCGGAGGAAGCACGCTTCTTCTGACGCAGCTCATTTGCGTCCTCAGCCAGCTGGTCCTAGCACAAGGAGGGAGGTTTTGCGGTGTCCTCCGGCTGAGCACCAGGCGCTACGACTTTCAAGGCACATCTGGTTGCGAGGGGCCGGGATTTGGGCATTTTAGTTTTCAAAATCAGCATGATATGCGTCCGAATCCTTGTGAGCCTGCTGAACCCCTTTCTGCTCTTACGGGCATCTCTGATTTATGGGATAAGCTCAGAAAATAATGTGCAAAAAGGCGTGTGTCGTGTGGGATGTGCCAAAGCAATAAATCCAGATTCCTTCCTTGTTTCTCTAAAGGGCTTTTGGGAACCAAACATCCGGCATCCAAGAGAAAACGTGCATTGGTTGCCTTTCAGCATGTGCTGTTGGGCTTCATTTATTTATTTTTATGATGACGATGACTGGAAAATAAAGGTCACGAGGTGAAAGAGCGTGATGGATACGCCCACTGCAGCTCCGCGTCCTGGCAATTGTCTGATATTTGTGGTGGAGCGATCCATAAAAATCCAGCCTATAATGTAAAACATAAAAAAAAAAAAAAAAAATGCCCCCTCTTTGGGCTCCCAAGGCAGGAATTCTGTCCTGCCTGAAGCTCTCCCAGTACTATGAAGAAGGAGACGTTTCCAAGAGCAATGGTTCAAGGGTAATGGGGTCTGCAGCGTGGTGTCTAACAGAATTGAAAGCTTTCTAAAGTGTATTTGTAAAGGTTTATCTCAAAATAACTTACCTGGAGTACTTCCATACTGCTTAAAATGGTATTCTTCCCGGATAACTGGTGTGGGGAACCATTTTTTGTTAACGCTGGATGGAGGTTTGTGGGTTTGTTGGGTGCAAAAGTTTAAAGCTGGATATTCTCTGATGGTGTCTGCAGGCGTAAAACTGGGCAAGGGTCTCGGGGAAGCCGTAAGCCCCGTAGCGGTGTCCAGGGAACGCTAACGTTTTATGAGACTAATCACTAGGTTAAAGCCATGAGAGTTTAAGTCCGAATTTCTTTTCAGCCACACCTACCTTCTGACAGCAATGCCTTTTTTACCAGAAACTCCTGACGCTTGGATCCTCAGCAGGAACCCAAGCAGGCTGGAAAATTGAAAGACACTTAGAGACGGTGTCATGGAGAAAGGAGCTTGGGCCGAGGGGTACCTATTTCAGGAACGCTGTTTGCAACAGGAACGCATTGACTTTGTTTTGAACGTGCGAGGTGAGGACAAATGCAGAAGGTTATTTATGCATCCGAGGGGGTAGAGATGGGAGGTAGGAAATGCGTGGTGGCTTTCATTGCGTTCTCCTCCCAGATGCTCTCAGGCACCGGCACAGAGACCGTGGTGGGTGTTGTCCTCCAGAGGCAGGGCTGGTGAAGGAGACGCAGCTGCGGTTGCTGGTAATTGCTGGGCCATGGGCTGAGACCTGCACCCGCTCTGTTTCTGGAGAAGTGATTTATCATTCCTGACTCCTTAAGCGCCGCTAGCTTGGCCGCTAGAACTTGCACCTTGGGCGATGGCCTCTTCCCATGCTTTGCTGATGCTGCTGGCACATCTGTCAGTGAGATCAAGACCTGTGACAAAAGTTGCAAGGAATTGTGTCTTTCCTGGGACACCAGTCTCTGTCAGCTCTGGAGGCCCTTAGATCACCCCAGCGCCATCTACCCCTTTCCATGTGAAGCTCACCAGTCTCAGCTGAAGCTCCATTGTGGAAAAAATCATAAACGTCACTTGTCCGATTTGCCGAGCGTACGACTTGTGTTGGCAGGGGACTTGCAAAGAGGCAGTGCTGGGTTTGCAAGCATGCGTTGGTGCTGCCTGGGCGAGGGGGAATCTCTTCTGGCCCGTGCCCGTCCATCTCTGACATCCACCTGAAAGCAGCCGTGCAAAGATGTCAGCAAGAGCCATTCAAGTAGCTTAAACTGGTTCTCACAAAGCAGCAGCTGGCTCAGCTCTTTACTCTTGCTGCACTTTGATCTGACAAGCATTCACTAAGAAAATTAGCTGTAAGGTCTTTGCTTTTGTGAAACCCAGGCGGTTTGGAGCATGAAGTGTAAGCTGTGAGGACCTGCTCTCCCCAGGCCTGCCGTGAAGAGGAGTGCTGCACCACCTCCCGGCGTGGCTTCTGTGCTTGTCCTGGTCTGCTGCTCGTCTGGGGCTTTGGTTCCCCCCGTAGCGAGCAGAGCTTCTGCTGGGAGCAGGCACAGGTGCTGGGGGTCCTGGGGGTCTAGGCTGCTGGAGATGACCATCTTCTGGGACTGCAGCCTGGAGAAGTTCTCTATTCCCCTGAAGCCTCCTGTTCCCTTGAAGAGCCTTTTGAGTTTGGAGGAAGAACTTAATCTTTGCCAAGATTGATTAAATTAATTTCTTAAGATCATAGGCATGGATGCTGTCCTCGTCCCTTGTCCCTGGTTGTGAGCCCGCTCTCGTGGCTGCGTGGTCCTTCTCATGCTAGCTGGATGGGCTGTTCTCTGCCAGCTGTACTTTGGGCTGCAACCCCCCAAAACCAGTTTATGGTAATTGAGCCTCCTACTCCTTGCTTGCCTGTGGCAAGTTATTGATTGCTCTGCCTCAGTTTCCCATCTTTAAAACAGTGCTATGCGAGATGGGCGTTCGAAAGACAGAAGATGGCTGAGAGAGCTCCTGCTGAAGGGCAACGCCATCTCCTGAGCTCAGAGCTCAGCTGGTAAAAGGAAGAGCTATTGATTTTCCTTTACCTTGTTTTCGAACGGAGTTGTCAGTTTTCCGACTAAACGTTATGTGCCGTTAATGATTTGCTGTCTCAACTTTTGTTTTAAAGTCTTGCTGTTCACCTTTCTAGAGGTGAAGTGTGCAAGAGTTGGCACCCAGGAGGCATGCTGGAGAGCAAGATACTTTCCACCTCTTTGGGTCATTTGTTGTCAGCTCAAAAATAAAAGAGCAATATTATGCAGGAAGGCAAAGAGGGGCTTCGTTTGCTCGTTGGGCGTGGAGACTTTTTGGGGTTGCTTTCGTCGTCTCTGGAGAGCACCGGCTGTACTGGAGGTGCTCCACATGCACCAAAGCACATGTATGGATGTGTCCCCACCCTTGGCCATGCTCTATCTGCTCTTCCTGGGTTGAGAAAAGTTAATTCATCATTCATTAAATAGAGGGAGAGTCTTGCCTTCTCCTTCTCTTGATGCATATTTTACTCCAGCTCCTGTGTCTCAAGTCCAACCTATAAATCGAGGCTGAATCAGACCTGTCTGGAAAGCGTGAGCGGGCAGTTTGGGTCGGATGAGGTGGGCACACAGCCACACCTCAAGCAGCGTGGCCGAATCTGGCTGCATCCCGGCAGCCTGGTCTGGCAGAGTCTCTGCTGTTCACTCTTGGGCTGCTCCTACCAGCCCTTAGCATCGCTTCTGGAGAGCAAGCAGGGAGGAGCTCAGAGAAACCCAGCACTGCTTGGCAGGCATTGCGAGGCGCCTCTTTGGTCCTTCTGTGGATTTTTGCACGCCTGAAGAAGCAATGACTTTTCCTCCTCTGTCTTCAGAGGAGCTGATGCCCTTGCTGGGAGGAGGAGAGGAGAGCACCGTGTCCACTCCCGCGTGGGTGAGGATGCTGCCAGCATCGGCTGGAGCTTTGCTTCTGCAGGGGTTCGCCCTCCTGCATGGCCGGGCTCTTTCCCCAGCCCCTGCGTTTGTGCTGTGGTTTGGGAAGCGTCAATCTGCCGACAAAAGCCAAGGGGTCTCAACGTCTGCTGTCCTCAACCACCCCCTGCGTGTTTGGAGGCTCTGGAAGCTGCCGGGCGCAGGTGAGCCAGGAAGCCCGGGGACTCGGCCACCTCTCCAGGGGCCACGGAGCAGCAGGTCCGCTTCCTCCGACCCGAGATGCCCGCGTCCGCTCGCAAGGTGAGGCTGGGCTCTGCCTGCTCCTGCTGCCGGAGTCTGTGTTTATCCGCAGCGGCTGCTCCTGCGCGGGCTTCATGCTGGTGTGATGCTTGGCAAGGCGCCACTTTGATGTGGCCCCAGTGACAAATTACTCCTCGGATGCTCGCAGGCTTCCCGCACCGTCTGAATGTCAGCTCTTTACAGTGGATCAGAAGCAAAGAAGATTCGCATCCATTGCGATTATCTTTGCCATGCCACTAGGCTGGAGGGGGCTGGTGCTATTCCTTCAGTGCTGGAGCTCTGGAAGGGTGGTGGGTTTTTTTCTTTAACCTTAAAAGTCATAAGAGGAAAGGGTGAATTTTAGGATTTTGACGGTAGAGCCCGGCTACAGGTGATGTGTGCGAGGCTGAAGGGACTGGGTGCACAGAAGTTTTCTCAACCCCAGCCCCAGGCGTGAGCTGCAATGTGCTGGCTTGTCCACCAAAGGGGTCGGAGCATTTCCCATAGGAAATACCAGAGAATCATAGAATCCCTCAGGTCAGAAGGGACCCGTAAGGACCATCAAGTCCAACTCCCTGCTCCTTGCAGGACTACCTAGAACTAAATCGTGTGACTAAGAGTGTTGTCCAGACGAGGGTGACTAGTCAAATATGCAACCTCACTCACCGAGCGAGCGCTGTCGCATGGTGATATCGTGAGGGCACAGGAGGAAGTAAAACCCTACATCAAGCCGGTGGTGTTGGGAACTGTTGAAGGCGCTCCACTACCGCACTGTCTGCAGCCTGGGATCCAGCCCAGTAAATAACATCCCACAAACAAAACTTAAGGATTCCTGGCAAAGTATTTTCTCTTCAGATTTCTCATAGAAAAAGCCAACTTTTACAATGAAAATACAAGAACCCAGAAAATTAAAGAAAAGGTGGAAAGATTTCTATATTGCATGACCAAACCTTTTCAAATATTTTGAGCTCTCTCTCTAAGACACTGTAATAGCCACACACTTCCCATCGGGGCATGGACACAGGCGATGCTGGGGACCTGTGTGGGAGCTGTGCTCATGCGAACGAGTGTTGGTTGCTTAGGACCGGAGCTGCGCTCAGAGAGGAATCCCGTTGTCTGTCCATTGGCCTGATGCTTCCGTTGGAGGCGAAGGGCTGGTTATTTATTTCTTGGTCTTCACCTCTTGTTTTGGCTTTTCTTAGACACATCTGCCATGCTATGCACGGGGGGGTCTGCTCCTCTCGGGGGGAGCCCAGCCCCATGGAGCAGCTTTTCTCCAGCAGCACATGTCTGCATGGCTCTGCTGGCTGTTTTGCGGGTGGCGAGCGCTCCCAGGACCCACAGTGTGGGCGTCCTGGTTCCTCTTTCACCATCTCATCACCAGCTCTGTGAGCCCCGAGACCGAACTCAGTTGTAGCGTAGCTGTTACCTCCTAGGAGAAGAGAAAAAAAAATATTTCCATGAGCTCGTTTGTTTGTGTGTTCTTCCCGATGAAATGAGAGGCAAGTGCATCAAGTTTTCCTCATTGCTAGCCCGTAGTGCTGTAGTTGCTCATGCGCTCAAAGGGGAGTAAATCGGGATCTTGATTTTTGCGTTGCCTCCAAGGTCAGCCAAGACGCCGTCGTCTTCAGCGGCAGGGATGGTGTCGGCGTTGCGGGGAGTGCCTGCGCCTTTGGTTGCATCTTCCTGCAGCTACGGCTTGGTGCGGCAGTGCTGCCTTCACACCTTGTGCTCCGCGAGCTGGCACGGCAGGGCCGTGGCACGGGCACTGGCCAGTTGCTGTCCCCGCGGTGCTGCTCCGACAGCAGTCGGGCAGGATGCCGTCCCCGTGGCTCTGGGGTAATCGTGTCCAATTGGCACTCCCAGCCAGAAACCATTGCAGGGGATGCACAGGGGTTGCATGGCCACTTGGAAAAAAGTCATATTAGAGTTTAGGATTGGGAGGAAGGTGAAGGAGGGTGGCACAGCCCTGGTCCCCAGGGAGGCCGAGGGCTCTGCCCTCGGCAGGGACCCCCTTCGCACCCGTGCTGCTGCAGTGCCCCTGTGTTGGGAAACCCGTGCATCAGGCCAGGGCAGGATTTGCTCAAACCCTTCCGCATCATCCATTAAAAACGAGCCTTTCCGTTTAATCTAATGCCACTTGATTCTTAAAGCTGTGATTTTTAATTTGACAGTGTTCCTTGTCAGTCCCAGCAGGAAATATGTTTGGGACCAGTTGGGAAACAGAGGAAAAAAAATTACCAGAAGGTTTTTTCACTTCTTTGATCTATCTTTTTTATTTATTTTTTTTTTTAACAGAAAGCACAGCGAGAGAATGAGTAGTCTCCTGCAATCTGTTTGCTGCTCTCTGGGTATTAGAGGATGACACCAGCTGGGCTGGTGAAAAAAATCTTAAAAAAGAATAATCCCAAACCCACATTAGCAATTAAACGTGTCACTCAGTGAACTCTGGAGTTTAATCAATTTTCCCCTTTTTTCTCTTTCTTGCCTTTTTTTTTTTTTTGTTTCTCTTTCATTTTATTTCTGAATTCTGGTCTGAGGCCGTGCTAGCCGGGGGTTGTGCATCAGGCAGATGCTGAGTTATTTTATATTCCACTCAGGCTTAATTAACGCAACACATAAGCGTGTTGGTGCCGCTGTGGCCGCGGGATTGTGCTGGAACAGGAGGGCCAAGAGGAAGGGAGGAGGCCAAAAATAGCAGATCAGAAGTTTGGGAAGTAGACGGGTGAGGCTCTTGCAGAGCTGGTGGGTGTTGTCCCGCGGCTGCGCTCCCGCCGTGCTCGGCGGGATGGAGGGCAGTGACGCGCTGCTGAGCGGAGCTCCGGAGGGCCTCGCGCCCCTGGTGCTGAGCTGCCTGCCGGGACGGGCACTGCTGCGGGTGCCTCTGCCTGCTCGCTGCCCTGTGCTGGGGCGTTTGCTGGGTCCCCGCAGCTCCCAGGGCTGCAGAGCCTCCCTCTGGGTACGAGCATCTCTGGTGATGTGCCTGTATCCTCCCAACTGCAGCCAGCTTCCCTTAAGGGGTATCTGCCCATGGGTGACTTTTCCAGCATCTCCTTCTGAACTGTCAGGAAACCTCACCAGCTGTGAAGCCTTTGCCCTGAGAACTGCAGGGGTGATAAATCCCTGAGAGCCACGCTGGGCTGTTATAGGGGTGCCTGCTCCCTCGCAAGCTGGACCAGGTGGCCATGGAGGGACGATGACAACCTGTGACAGCCCTGGTAATTTGAGGGCGTGCGGCATCGCCTCTCCCCGTGCCTGGAGAAGTGAAACCCTTCCCTTGTCCCAATGACCTGACGTGCTGCAGTTCAGCCTCTCTTCAGAGCCGCCGCTTGCAAAGAGGGTGAAGTGGGGCCGGGAGCAGAAACATGGTGCAGTGCCAGAAAGCAACCGGCCAAGCGTTTTGGGAGGCTGCAAGAGCTCAGGTTGGTGCACGGCTGCTGTCCCTGGAGAGACTTCCAGAGGGCAGGGCAGGACGAGCAGCCCCGTTTCGCACTGAAGGCCAAGTGCGTTTCTGTGTGTGCACCCCATGCCAAAGGTTCCTGTCCTCTTTCCCAGGGCCACAGAAGCGAAAGTGCAGAGCGTTCCTTTGCCTCTTCTGATATTAAGCGCGTGCTTTCTCTTGTGTGTCTCCCAGGTGCGACGGGGGGAATGAGGCTGTTCTCGGTCTCTCTTCCTTGTTGCTGGTGTGGGGTGGCTTCTCCTGAAGCTGCCGTCTGTGCTGTCCCAGATGTAAATGAAAATCCACCGCACTGCTCTTGCGAGCCAGGTGCCGCTGGAGAGAGCGTCTTCGCCAGCGTGGAGTGCTTTGAACATCCCCCAAAACGGGCTCCGAGGAAATCAGGGCAGCTTCGTTTTCCACGTGGCGGGAAGAGTGGATGAAAAGGCAGAGCCGCGCGTCTGCGGGGCGGCTCTCGCCGCCAGCCAGGTCGCTGTTTGCGCTGCCTGGTACGTGGTTTCAGGGTGGATTCTCATTTGGGTTATTGCCAGGCGCCGGGCTCTGCCTCTCCATCACTGCAGCACATGCCAGGCTGCCCTGGAGCCGCTTTGGGTGCGTTGCTGGTTGAGTCATAGCCGAAAGTCAGGAGGTGCACGTGCGTTGCTGTGTGGGTGATTTTGGGCCCAGGCTCTCCCTCTGGGCTTTTTTTGGGCTTCAGAGAGGAGCATCCTTAAGCAGAAGGTATCCCTTGACAGATGAAAGTAAAAATGGTTATTTCTACTCACAGAGGTGCTGGATCAGCTCTCCCTTGTGTCACAACTTCTGGGGCGGTGGCAAACGTGGGCTTGATGACACAGCTCCGATGGAGCACAAGGTAGATGGTGCCTTTGGGTCAAAACTCTGAGCGTGGGGTTTCGATATGCTGAATTTGTACCACTTGCTAAGAGGGATTTCAGTTAGAGCATCTCTGTGCATTCCAGGAGGGATCTGCTGGAGGACACACGTGCTTGGGGATCGGTGGGCTCCTCACACGGGAACCCAAACCTTCCCCCTGAAAGTCACCGTGGGCCAGTCTTTCCAATAAGCCTTTGAAATGTCCCATTTTGGCATGTTGAAGCCTACCCGTCCTCTCATCTCCCTGCTGCTTTGCAGCCCTTATTTCCATGTTTTATCCTTTGCTGCAGGGTTTGAATGAGTCCTGGAGCTGCTTCAGCCTGCTGGTAACAGGCAGCCCCCAGTGAGGTGTTGCACTCAAGCGCATCATTGAAATAAATTGTCTCATAAATTATCAATGAAACCAGCTCCTCTGCTCTAGCATTGCTCGGTGGTGTCCCGACAAAGGAAGCCGTGCAGTTTTAATACAGCAGCATGGACAAAGCCCCTTTTATACCGGACCAGAGCCTTGGGAAAGGAAGATGTAAAGCTGATGTGGGAACCACCCCCTTTCCCACCCATCTCCCCCCCATCCCCTTTGGAAGGGGCTTGGCAGCACGAAGGTAGGAGTGAGCTTTCTCCATCCTCTCCTGACCCCAGCTCGGATGGCATGGGTTTTTTTCCCCTCCTTTCATCAAAGCTCAGGTTTGAGCAGACCTGGTTTGGGAAAGACTTTGCTGGTTTTAGCATGGCTGAAGGGTGGTTCCTTCCAAGCATCGCTGTGGTAGTGGCACATCCACTGCTGGGGTTGTGCGGAGAGGCCGTTATGTCTAAAATCACTGTATTTACTGTCTATAGATCTTACGGATTATTTTTGGGGTGATATGGCAATGGCAGATGGGTTTGTACGCTTCAGGGTCTTTCCCTAAGGACGGGCGTTTGCTGGCGGTCCTGCCGGAGAGGTCAGCCTTGGCTCCAAGCTTCATTCACTGCTGGGCTGAGGCACAAGGAAAGCAGGGAAAAGTGAGGAGAATAGAGGGTAATAAAAGTGACAGCTCTTGAAATAATTTAAATCCGAGTCATGCCCAACCAGGGAGTTTATCTTCCAAGTCATCCACAGCTGAGCTTTGTTTAACCTTGGACAATTCTTCTTCGGTAAGCAAAAAGATCCCTCACACCTATAATAATATCTGTTTGCGAGAGTTATTTAGCGCTCAATAACTGCTTTTTAAACTGTTGTAAAACACTGCAGTCGAAAAATAAAAATAAAATGCTAATTGGTCCGGTTTCAAAGCCTGTGACAAGGCCTCTTACAGAAGATGTATGCTCGCAGACATGCTTGCCAACACATATATTAGCAGTGTCGGAGGGAACAAAAAGTTCCCGTTAGCAAAGATTAGCTTTTAAAGAAAGATGAGGGGACTGGGGCAAAAAAATAAAGGAAAGAAAAGAAAACTAGATAAAGGTTTTCTGAGTAACCCTCTTTGTGGAGGGCTCTGCCAGGAAGATCAATGTGGTGGTTTTATTTTTGTGCCTTGACACTGCTAAGTTTTGAAAGAGTCTTTTGACCCATTGGTGAATGTGCAGGAAAGAAGCTGCTGGAGCGGGGGGGAGCGGGGGAGTGGGCAGCGAGCGTGTTTACCGTGCCAGCGTTTCATTGTAATAACGCACGGATCTGCTACAGAAAACGTCTCGGGTGCCTCGGCTGACGGCAGAGGGGCTCCTGCTACCGCGGCAAAGGGTGCGGACGGAGGCAAGGCTGCGATTTTGCTGGATGTGGGAGCTCCCCTTATTCCTTCCATGCGCAGAGTCCTCCCAAGCCATTGCTCTGCTGCTGACCTTCTGCCAGGAGCTGCTGCAGGAGCTTTCGGGCTTGCCTGGCCCCCCTCTTCATGCCTGTTGTGGTTTGGGAGCAAGCCCGAGACCCGGGGAGCTGGGGTGCTCTGTGGCAGCTCCCTGCATCGCTCCCTGTGCTGTTAATGCCTAGCTGCTTCCTACCGAAGCCACGTAAAGCTCCAGCATTCCCAGTCCCCAGTGGGACTGCAGCTGGGGCAAATGGTGCCACCGGTGCAAGTGCTTGTCGCAGTTACCTAGGGGGTTTTGGAAAGCCCACCCCTGGGGAGGAGAGGGGATGCGAGAGCCTCAGCTTTTATGTCAGATAAAGCATCACAGGGCTGGTTTGTGTGTTTTTCTGAGACTTTGGAGAGAAGCTCAAAAGCTGACTCAAATCCACTCCAAAGGCTTGCAAAAAGAACTAGGAGGCAAATAAAGAGAACCCACGAGGTATTTATTTATTTTCTGAAACTCTTGGGATTTTCCAGCTGGTCTCGTGACTCACTCGGGCTCTGACTCACCAAGACTGAATGCCTGGGCTTGGCAGCCTGCGACTTTCTGCTGCCGTCCCGGAGCTGCTGGGGCAGGGAGCTGCCCGCAGGGATGCCGCATGCCCCTCCGAAAGCTTTCGGCTCACTGCCGCACCCCAGCGATGCTCTCTCCGGCTCGGTGCTGTAGCAGCTTCCTGGCCCCCGGGGTGTTTGAGCTTTAGCTCTCACAAGGCGAAAGGCTGGCTGCCCAAGGCTCGAAGTGCCGCTCGGTCCATGCTGGAAAACCTTATGTGTGGGGAGAGGGTTTGCGTGTGTGAGGAGGGGGCAATACTGGTGCTGTGCCCCTCGGCAGCCCACTCCAAGGGTTGGTGGGTGGCCCTGGGGCCTCTGCCCACGATGCTTCGGGCTCCCCTTCGCCAGCCGTGCCAGAAAGCAGATCTGTTTCTTTCTGCTTCAAAGTATCTCTGAGAAATAATCAGCTCAGCTCTGGGGTTTAAATCGCAAAGGGAAGCGATAAGCTTTCCCACCCCAGCATTGCTGGGACTTCAGCGCTCGCAGCCGGGCAGAAGGCAGCTGCCTGCAAGGGGGCTGTGGTGTAACGCCTGCCCCAGCCTTGTGTGTCTGGGTGTTGGGTTTGCAAGTAAACGCTTTTCTGATGGCAGCTCTCTGCAGTTTGCTAGAGTGCTCAGAAGACCATTTAAAAAAAAAATGACTTTGGCAAGGTAAGCCTGGACTGAAGGGAAGCCTTCAGGAGCGAGTGCTGGAGGGCAGCGTGCCTGTCTCGGAGATAAAGCAAGGCAAAGTCTGCAGCGAGGGTAATGCTGTTATTGGGTCAGGGATATAGGTGAGAGGAAAAGCAGAGCTGTTGGCCATGCAAGCCTTATCGGGAGACCTTTGCCATCGATTGCAGTGCACAGAGGCTGCTCCTTGGGGGGACTCTCCCTCCGAGCTGGACAGAGCCCCATCACCAGCGGCAGCTGGAAGCCACGACCGCTGCTCCAAACATGGTGGGAGATGCCGGCAGCCTGGATCTGCAGTGCCTGGGGCAGGGCCTGCGGCTGGGCCCTTGCCTTGGCACCAGAAATGAAAAGCAAAAAATAATGAACCCTTTTTTCTGCTCACAGGGGCCAGCTGGACTTCCCTTCCCGGCGCGCTGTCCGCCGACGCTGAGCGCTCCTTGTTCCCCGTGTGCCGGCTTTGCGCGGGGCTGCTCGCAGCAACTGCCAAGCTGCTGATAAACACCCGAATATAAACACAGCAGGGAGATAAGTGCGCGCTCTCCCTCCACCCCCTCCATGCATGCTGAGCTGTGATTTGAATGCCGCCAAGCGCAGCTACGCGTCGGTTCAGCAGAACCAAAGGAAGGTGCTGTTGCTTTCTTTCCCTTTGTATTAGTTTCCACCGAGGCCTGTTTTTCATTTAAACGATAGGAGCCAGCCCGTGTTGGAAAAACATTGTTCTCGAAGCCACTGACTCGTTGGGCAGTGAATGTGGTGTATTGTGGAGTTGCTGTGTCCTGCAGAATGAGTGTGATTTACCTCTTTGTTGTGCTCCTTCCAGCCGAGGAGCGTTGCAGCTGGCTCAGCAGCCGGCGTGCACCGGGCAGGAGGGTGCCGCAGTGGTTGGGACCGGGATGCGAGGGTCCTGCCGTGGCTGTGCTTGGGTCAGAAACCCTCGTGCAGGTTTCTGCTGCCCGCCAGCTGGAAGCTGAACCTGGGCATATTTGGGGTGCAACCTGTTGCATGCCCTTGGGGCTCTCTGGGTACCGCGGGGGGAAGTTGTGCCTGAAACACTGCTGCTCATGGCAGTCAGGGAGGGGTTTTCAGCACGGAGCAGAGTGGGTCCTGCAGCAGCTGTCCAGGCTCAACCGTGCTTTTTGGTGGGCACGTTGCCCATAGTGCCCAGAAATGGGGTTGCAAGGCATCATGAAACCTAGCTGTGACACCCGAAACAGCACAGTTGGGAATAACCTGGTAGGCGATGGGGGGCTCTCCCCCCAGGCAGGATGTCTGCTGGATCATGCTCCGCTCTCCACATCTCTGGGCATCTATGTTATGCTTAAGTCTGCAGCTGTGGGAATCCTGGGGCTGTAGGAGAAGCTCAGCTTGCTTTTTAAATACGAGGTTTTGTGACCTTTAAAGACTCAAACGACAGGAAGCAGATAAGAAGAACACCGGGTTTCTGTAAACCTTATGGTTCTGGGGACACTTGGCTGATGGTTATCGAGTGGCTGGGCTGGCAGCAGGAGCGGGGGGAGTAGGAGAGCGCGACGCTTAATCCCATTTCAGTACAGAGTGCTGCTGCGCAGTGCAGCGGAGGCTGCGAAGGGCTGGCGCTCGCTTCGATGAAGCACAGTGGATGGCTTTGTGCAGGGGATGAATGCCGCTGGTAGGTTTGCATCAGCCGCTTATTCTTTCAGAGCCGCCTCGGCTGCACGTGAAATTCGGCAGGTTTTTCCATGCTGAACTCGCTGAGATTTTGTGCTGCCCAAAGCTGGTGCTGCACGTAGCAGTGAGATGCTTTCCATAGGGCTTCTATTATGCAGTTTAAGATCTATTTGTTGCATTAATGTGTTATGTCAGCCCAGCTGCAGGTCCAAGCCCAGGGATTCGGTTTGTGTTTATTCTGGATGCTCACCTGCTACTCAGTTAATACTTCTCTGTGTTGCACAGCTTCAGCAGCTTTATTTGAAGCCTCTGCGCTGTAGCAGTGTAGCTCTGTTGCAGCCGTGCATCACACAGGAGGCGTTTGCCTTTTCAGTGTGCATCCAGTCTGCAGCAGTGTATGCTGCTGGGCGAGTCGCTTACCTGCTTCTTTCTTTTATTAGGTTGGGTTTTCAGTAACTTCGCCAAATCACCGTTCTTCAGGGTGAAGTTTTCCAGCGTAAAAGGCTGAAATTGGGTGTGGGCTTTTTGATTTCTGGGGTTTGGGGTCTTTCTGTGTTTTTTCAAAATGATTTGGTGCCTGCTGTCTGCTGCCTGGTTTGAGCAGAGGCAGGCAGGAGCTGAGCTGGAGAGGAGGAAAAGGGAGCGCTGAGAGGGACCGGGGCGAGGACAGTGGTGGCACTGGGATGGCAAAGCCTGGGCTGCTGGATTTGAGAGATGAGGACTCTGGGACAGCTTGCCAAAAATCCCTGGGGGATGCACCAAAGCCTCGCAGCAGCTCATCGCTTTGGTACATTTGGGTTTTTTCCAGAAGAACAGCTAACCCTGCCCTCCAGACTTCAACCTGGACTGAGTGCACTGATCCTTTGAGTTTTCTGGGGAAATAACTGAAATTTTAGGGCTTTCCCTCCTAGTGTGGAGGAGGAAAGAGAATTTTTCCTTTTCTCATTATCAGAAACAGGCATTTTTTTTCCTCGAGGAGGGAACAAGGACTGACAGGAGCTTTACACTTCACTGGGTGAAGTTTTAGCCAAGTCTAAAGCAGCTGAAACAGGTTTTGGCATGAGCAGTTACCCTTGTGCTTGGCTTGAAGGCTCCAGCGGTCCCTCCCCTCCGCATTTTCCAGATGTTGTAACTTTTTGAACAGTCTGTCTTTGGTTGGTTTTTGGCCTTTCTCCTCAAGGTGGCCTTCAGAGAGGCTTTAGCAGAGCCCGTTCAGCAGTGTGGAGCGGGGTGGGGAGCTCCCGGGGCGCTCGGTGCTGCCCGGGCATGCCGGCTGGCGTGGGGTCCTGATTTTGGAGAGATCAGCAGGGCTACGGGGGCTGGCTGAAGGCAGGGCTGGGCACACGGTCGCTTTATCTGGACTGCCCAAACACTGTCTCCAGGCGCTTTGGGGCATCTGCCAGCGCCGCGCCATGTCCCCCGGCCCTCGAGCAGTGGGCAGTGCAGGCTAGGGAGGGCAGCTTGCAGCGGGCAGGGCTGTTTTCTCCAAGAAGGAAAACCTGTTCAGACGTTTTCTCTCGTGCCCGTTGCTGTAAGACGTCGGAGCTTGTGTAATCCTCAGGGCTGGTGCCTGAGATCTGCCGGATAAGATGAAAAAAACAGGCTCTCTGCAGCCCGGGCTGGCGCTTGCGTTTGGCTGGGGCAGCCCAGGGAAGCGTGCAGGGACGCACGGGATGGGGCTCAACCCATCGGAGTCATCCCTGCAGCGCCCTGGCTGTGCTGGAGGAAGCGCGCAGGCTTTGCTTGCCCAGCTGCGCTGCCGGCGAGCTGGCTTGCCCAGGATTTGTGCAGCAGCCGCGGTGCTGGCTGGTCTGACAGGACTGTCGGATGCACAAGCTTTGTAGGTGCAACGTCCCCTACGCATCTCTGACAAAGTCTGCTGTAGCATCCCACACATTGCAGGGGAAAATGGGGTCCCCAGGCAGCACTAAGGCTCTGGCCGCAGAAGAAACTCCAAAAGTGCTGTCTGTCTCATCACTTAGTGATGTTTTTGGTGACTTTTTGGCAGGTTTAGGCATTTTGTTTGCTTTTCCAGCAGCAAAACAGCAGCGAAGGATAAAAGCAGACAGAAGGAATGGGACATTTGGGTGCTTGCATCCACACAAGGAGTTAAAGTCTTCTCGCAGCGTAACCCTGCTGAAGTCAGTGCATTTACCCTGAGGCTGAGTTTGTACTGGTGTGCGTCTATCTTAACATCTCCAGCTCTGGTTTTAACAGTCTCACCGTGGCTTAACATAAGCAACAACTCAGCCAAAATAAGCCCCATCCCGGGCTGTTGGTTGGCGCGTTGTATCTGCTTCCAAGAGAAACCTGAGGGTTTGCGTCCTTCTTCACACTTCGGCAACACTCGCGATGTGCCCTGCCAGCAAAAGCTTTGCTGGGCTGGCTGACGTGGATGGGAGCGGGGGAGCAAGCCCAGCACCAGCGCTCAGCTTTCCCATGGCCCTGGCTTCTGCCCCCGCAGCCAGGTGCTGGGACGGGGGGAGCCTGGAGCATCCTCAAAGCCAGCGCAGCTGAACGGCTCCTTCTCCCCACGGCGTGGCTTGGAGCAAGACAGGGAGAAAATTCAGGGCAGGTTCCCTGTGAAATGTGGAATGGCCTGACTAAACATGGCCATCTTGAATGTGCCCCTGGAGGCTTTCATCTGCTGGTGCCAGACAGGTGGAAAAGTTTGTTCAGCGCAGGCAAGTCCCACACGAAGCAGGAGTTTGGGAGGAAGTTATTTAGACAGTAGCCTCCATGGGCTTTACATTTGTGCCCCGTCTGCCCAGCTCATCCTAGTTTTTCCGTCCAAATTTGTTCCTCCGCAAAGAGAGGTGGGGAGGAGAGACCTTACACTGCGATGGTCGCCCTCCAGCCCATCCCTTGCTGGTAGAGGTGCTGCGCTCCCTGCCAGCCCTTCTGCTTAACAAAGCAGCCTAATGGCAGGAGACAACTGCAGACGAGAGGTTACGCCTCCCAAAGGGCATGTTGTGCTTAATCATTCCCATTTGTCACCGTCCTACCTTTGCACAGCGCTGGGATCCGGGTTCCTAAATCCGCCTCGGGTGCTCTTTTTGCTCCCACGAACAGGGACGCAGCAAATGCCCTGATGCAAAAATGTTTTCCTGCAATGGCTTGCAACGCCTCTCTTCATTTGTCTTCAGGTTATCAGAAGGGAAAGTACCTGGGTTTATTTCCTTCAGACAAGCTGTTCAGTAGAGCGATGTAAATCTAAAGCAAACAAGACTGCAAGGACTGAATGGGGACAGAGGCTCCAAGGACATCCCGGCCGCCCTCGGGGTGTTCAAGCATGTTCTTGATCGGGGCGGACTTCGTGTCGCTCCGCGCTGGGCTTTGCCCTCCTGCCGCCGTTGCCTGCTCCACGCCGGCTCCCTCCGTCAGAGCCCGTCGGAGCCCAGGGCCGGGTGCTGCCGGGGCTCCCCACCTTGCTGCGTGCCACAGGGCACGGAGGGCACGGGACGGCTGCCCGGCCGGTGGCCTGTCCACGAGCAGGCCCGGCTGCCGCGGGGACGGACGCGTCCCTGCCTTGCTCACCGAATGCCGTCTCTGCGCTGTGCAGGGTGGGCAGCCCCGGCCCCCCCCCTCGGCATGCGTGCCGGAGGGGTGCCGGGGGGAGCTGCTGCCATCCTGGGTGGGAAGGAGCCTCGGCGAGGGACGAGTCAAGCCCTCGGCAAGGGATAGGTCGAGCCGTCGGGAATGTTTTGCTGCTGTCTCTTACGGCCCTGGTGCCCGAGTGCTGACAAACAGTGGCAAGGTTTGGGGATGCCTTTCAAAGCCTGATACTGATGTTTTGTGACAATTAATCTTGCTATTTATATCAGTATAATTAGCTACGTTATTAATATTATCAAGGCGCCACAGTGCTAATTATATGTCTGCTTAACATGTGCTATCAGTGCTGTTTAAAATCCAATGTAATTCTGCTTGACATTATCCCTACCATTAGTGTTATTTGTTGTGTGCTGCGGAAGATAATTTGATGCTTCTAATCGCTGCGACACCCATTAGGCAAACTGTCCCCACTTGCCCAAGCTTTTGAGAATGATGCCACCAAGTGGTGCAACTTTCCTAGGGACGTTTCCCTGTGAAGTCTTTCCTGGTTTTGGGGTCCCCTGTCCGTCAGGCTCTCCCTCAGAAGGAAGGGAACCTTGGAAAATCCGGCCCCCAAAAACGAAGTAAGTAGATCTTTGCTCTGGGGTCTGTAGGAGCTTCTCTGGTCTTTTGTCTCCCCTTCTGCCCCTGCCAAGAGCGTAAATACTTCAAATTTGAGGAGAAGTCTAGCTGTAGTGTCGGGAACCTGACTTTAAGGAAACTTTTCCATCTTTTATCCTACAGCACTGTCCGCCAGCAGTGCAGGGGTTTTCCTTCTCTCCCACCAGACTGGCTCAGGAGCTGGCGGTTGCGTTTGATGGCCAGGCTGTGTAAAGCAGAGACCGTCCTCCCAGCGCTGGTTGTTTCCCTGGGGGACAGCGATGCGAACCTGGGCGTTTGAAGCCGGTGAGGGTTCCCGCTTGCTCCCAGTGTGCCTTCCATCAGAGGGGTTCATCATCACCTGCCATTTTTGAAGATCCTCTCCCATTGCTAAAGACAGGGTTTTGCAAATCTAAATGTGGAGCGAGGTGCCTATACATCTATGTTGGGACTAAAATAATGGTCTAATATCAGGGTAGGTTTCTAGCCTTTCCCCCCTGTGGCTCCTCCGGCGCTGACGTGCCATGGGAGCGATGCCCGGCTGCAGTGGGCACAGATGCTTGAGGTCCCTACAGTGCTCGCTGCAAGACCCTGCGAACTTTCTAATCCTTTTCCTTGCCCTGTGCACATCTCCTGTGGCTTTACCTCTTGGGAAGCCACGTGCCAGGAGGGCCCCTGGGGAAACCTTGGGTTTTCTCTCCCCTGCAAGCAGACATCCTCATCGGGGTGATGAGGACCTGAGAGCCAGGTCCCACAAGCATCTCCGTCCGCTGCCTGGGGCCAGCCCATCCACACTGCCCACCCGGCCGACTGCTGGAGAAGGTTTTAAACTGAGGTAAATCCTTCAATATAGGGGCAGGTAAAGAGATGCATTTGATTCCTGACTTTCTCATGCGTTTGATTTCTGCCTGCTGTTCACGCCTCAGCCTGCTCTGCTCCTGTGGCTGCAAACTCCCATTACTCTGCTGCAGAGACGGGGGGAAGGAAAAAAAAAAAAGGCTCTTGAGCGTGCGCAGGAGTTGGAGCAATGGGGAATTAAAAACCATCTGCTGGAGCGTTTGATCATCTTGTTTGATCCTCAGAGCTGGGAGCTGAGTTTTTTAAGGCATGCTGGGAGAGGGAAGGCACCAAATAGTAGGCTCTGTATTTCATTATCATTCATTTGCAGCCGTCTCGGTGCCTCCTTTCCAGCACGAGACCCTGAAAGAGGGAGCGGGTGTGAGGGTGGAAGGGTACGAGAAAGGGGGCAGAAGCAGCTCGGGGCTGGAGGAGTAAATATTTAAACAGCTTTGGCAACGTGTCTCCTGCCCTGTGGTGGGACGGGCTCTGACCCGTTGCGAGCGGGTGCCAGGAGGGTGCTCCCTTGGGCAGGTTGTGCCGGTGCTTCGGACTGCTGAGCTTGGAGATGCTGAGCCCTGGTCCCCATCGGTGGGATGCATCCCAGAGGTGGGATGGGTGTTGCAGCCCCAGAGATGGGTGTTGCAGCCCCGGAGCGGGCAGCTCCTGCCCCACTGTAGCTGTGTGACAGCCCTTCTCTAGTTGTGGTGTCTGGGATGGGGCTTTGTTGTGGGCAGAGGTTTTTTGGGACTTGGTGTGGGTTAGATCCATCCTCCAGACCCCTGCCTGGAGGGAGCTGTGTGCGTGGCACTGCAGCCTGGGGGTTGAAGCGGGGCTCCAAGCCTGCTGGGCTTTCCTCATCACTCAGCCCCTTTCCACCACTGGGTTGGGGCTGGGGGTGAGATGCGATGGGGGACCCCAGCCGAGCCATCAGTAACCGCTTTGATCTGCCTGGAAACAGGGGGCTGTGGCAGAAGGGGGTTTGGCAGCGCATGCGGTGCCAGAGCTGCTTCTGCTTCGTGGTCGTGTGAGAGGACAAAATCTGGGAGCTTCCTTGGGATCTTCTCCTTCCCCCAGTGCAGGCAGGGAGGTTTCCTTCCTTTTGGGTTTCTCACAGAGCTCTTCCCCTCAGCGTGACCCTGCCGCTCTCCCCATCCTTGGTCATGGGCACCAAGTGCTCGCAACCCTTCCCACCGCTGTCCTCCTAAACCCTCATCCCGCTGTCCTCCTCCAGCATTCGCTCCCTTCGAGCACGGACCCATCTGATGTTCGATCCAGCTCTGCCTGTATCAGGCTCTGCCTGTATTCAGCTCCTGGCCGGAGGAATGGGCAGAAATAAACTGTAGGGAAAAGAGTTGAATGCCCGTGCCACGGCGGATCGAAGAGAAGTGGCGATGAAGACGATAAAAGCCACCAGTGCAAGGAGGATGAGAGACCAAATAAATGCACAAGGTGGGACTAACAGGCAATGCGGAGGACAAGCCATTTGCAGATATAATTTATGGATTTTATTGCCAATTAATATTGTAGATTAAAATCGTGTTCTGCAGTGTTTTGGCTTAGTAAAGCTAAACTCTCGGTTGTGGTCATAACACAAGTCAAGCTCCCCTTGAATTGATTTCTCCCCCATCATCTGTCATCGACCCCTGATGCTGTATCTTTCTGATCTCTGCAGAATTCAATAAATTTTCTGCAATAATTTGAAATGCAGGAGCTGTAGCTTCACTTTCAAGCTAATTTTGTATTTGTAATTCAAAACATATCTCCCCGGTGTTTAGGCGTGAATTCTACTTCTAATTCATTTTATGCATTTCATATTCAGTTTTGGAACAGCTGAATCTAAATATTGATGGGCAGACCAGGCAGCGAGGAGAAGTGGGTATAACAGGTACCTTCCTTGCAATTTTTCATTACTTTTTGCTTGAATTTTGCTAATTTGGTTTGGGAGCTGTGGTAGAAATTGAACGAAGTAATTAGTGAATCTTTGATAAAACCATTATCTATCTGGTGAAAATCACAAAGCGTCTTTTTTATTGTTGAATGGGAACCAGATGTTCCTCGGAAATGTATGAATCTGCCATTAATTTCTCTCTAGCACTTTCCTAAACTTTCTGTTAAGTGAGTACTCATTGAATTTCATCTCTTCGTTTCTGCAACAGAAGCTTGATTGTTTATTAAGTGCAAATACGAATTTGCGTACATTACGTGCCAAATTCCAAATTTCCTTTTTGCGGCCTCAGATTGGGCGTGCAAGCTCTGCAGATGATACCATCAATTTGGAAAGGCCGTCGGACCTTTCAAAACCCAAGCCATGCACCAAGCCTTGTGTTGCAAATGCCCACCGGATGATTTCATAGCTCCTTAGGATGCGTCACGGTCGCTTTAGCTGCCAGACCGCGTTTAAAATGCTGGCAAGAGCTGATATAGTCCGCTGTGATTTTATATACTTGCTTATTACAACTTTTACTGAGGAAGGAATCGCAGGCACTGTGCTGTTCATCATTCAGTCATGAAAATGAAATAGGTAACTCATAACGCTGCTTCCCGTGTAACTGTGCTCTCCAGTTTCGAGAGAGTAAATGCAAGCGGGCTGCTGACTAATGAAGCTTTCTTGGTTGTGAATCCCACTGAGGGCTTCAGAAGGTGAGGAGCGAAGGGTGTCCGCAATCAGAGCAGCTCAGGAGATGACCTGCAAAGCATCTGAGCCTTTTGATAGAGCCCGAGCGGTTCATTGGCACCGAAATGCTCCTGAGGGAGCTTCCAGCGGGAGGGCTGAGCCCAGGGTAGGGCAGCGAGGGAGGGCAGGGAGGAAGGCAGGGAGGAAGGCAGGCCTCACGGGAGTGAGTAGCCCAAGAGATGGAGCTGGGTCTCTGATTTGGAGCTTCAGTTCTCCAAGTGTTTTAAGAAGTTCTTAATTTATCGCAATATTGCTGCTCTAACAACCCATACAGCTTCTTTTTTTTTTTTTTTTTTTTTTTTTTTTTTTTGTCAAGGGCACATTTTTCCTGTTTCTCATAATTCACATTAGGACTTCCTACATCTTCTGTTGAAACTCCCGTGTCTTCCATGATGGTTATGCCTTTCGTTATGGTTGTGTTTTCCAGCTGGTCTGTTTCAGCTTGAACGTTGTAGGAACAGACTCCTGAGGGACGCCCAGCCCAGGCCTCTTGTGTTGTCCTGCCCACACCTCCAGCCCCCTGAAGCCGTTGGAATCCCCTCACTGACTGCATTTGTCCCTTTGTAGACTTCCTACAGTTCCTCCTTAAATCTTCTCCACGTGTTGTTCTTCCTTGTAGTCCAAATTCATTTTAGTGTTTCATGTTCAAGGATGTTTATGGTCTTTACTTTCCTGAATGGCAAAAATGTTTGTTGATGCTCCTTTAGTTAGCTTGTCCTCTTCTGTCTTCAATAATTGATCCCAAACGTTATCAGTGACACTTAGTCTCCTGCTATTCTGGCACTCCCCGTGTGCCTCAGATCAGTATTTGTCTGGCTTTTTTTTCCTGGAAACCCCATCTGCACGTGAGATTCTCCCATACCCTTAGGACTATTCGTAAGGGCTCTTCGTAGCCATGCCATTATCTGCAGCCAGAGTAGTTAACGTGATTGCACTATCATTAGTGAGCCCATGAAGACTTATGTTCGCTGGAGTTGGTCTCCACCCACCTTCCCTTCCCTTCCTTTTCAGGGCAGCTTCTAAGGGCAACTTTTATGTTGTTCTTTGTCTTTGCCTACCATGTATTCCTATAAATCCTTCAAAGGATGCATCTTCTGTTCCACCAGTCGTTTCTTCCATGAGGACATACATATTTATGGGAAGGAAGCTGTGTTGTCTATCTTTTATACTTTGAAAGGAGTTTTGTTCACTTTTGGCTTCAAAGCCAGTGGTAACAGGGTACTGCCAGCTACGATCCCTCTCCTATTTCATGTCTGATGGTATTTCCTCAGCTGTAAAGCAGGGTGGCTTTGCAGGATCTGTTTTCTCGTGGTCTGATCTATTGTCAAGCTGCACTGCTGTTAGCTTTGTCCTCTAGTTATTCCTTTGCATTCAGAAGGGGTCCTCCCCATGCTCGGCGTATTCTGGTTTCTACTCCTTTCCCCTTGTCTGAAGTTGTTAATCCACATTATAGGCTGTGATTTGTTGCAAGCCCTTTGGAGTCTCTGCCCTCCAAGGGCTGTGTGTGTGACTTCAGCCTAACCTTGACCCGGTGTCGGGTGGGTTTCTCCCCTGCCTGGCTCCCGAGATGCTGCTGGCGTAGCTCTCTGGGCGCGGAACCACGTAAGCCTTCCACCCCACCGGGGTCTCGCAGACCGTAGGAGGTCTGGCACGCCCTGCAAAGCGGGATTGGGTCACCGCAGGTGTCTTTAAAGCACTGGGTGTCTCAGGAAGGAACGTGCATTGCTGCCAGCACACGAATCCTCCGTGTCGGGTGCGGGGACCTGCAGCAGCATGTCTGAGAGGTGAAGGGAGCTTGTTCCCTTGCAGCCTCCAGAGAGCGATCAAGAAAAATCATCAGGCTGTTGCTTTTCTGGTTAAGTGAAGCCGGTTTTCTAGCAAGCTGTCGGATTTGTCGTCTTATCGCCCACAGGATAGGCAGGGAAGGGGACAGATGCTTGCTGGGGTGCCGTGGCTGCATGCTTCAGCGCCTGGAGGTCAGGGGGAGCTGGAATGGAGAAGGCACATGGCAAAGCACTTGATTTTGAAGGTTCCTACCTTTCTCCTAGTGAAGCATTTTGCAGGGGTATTTTCCTAACTGTGACTTTTTAAGAAGGAGGAAGAACTTTGAAATGACCTTAAATTTTCCTAATTTTGGTTGGTTTTGGATGGGTTTGCTCTTCCCAGCCTGGAGTCGCATGTGCTGGGGATGCTTGCATCCAAGCCAATCCATCGGATGCCCTTTCTCATCAGGGGAGAGAGAGGTGCTGCTGAAGCACAGTTCACTTAACTCCTTTTTGATGTCTCACGTCAGGAGATTGGTCTTTTATTAATGATTTCTGCTTCTCACTACTAAAAATTTGGGAAGCCCAAACACTTTGTGCAGCTGTAGAGGTTACGTTATAGCTGCCCAAGTCCCGTTAGTTCATTCCCACCCTTCCCCTCTTTAGAGTGGGTCAAAATTGAAATAAAATTTTCATTTCAGTCTATGGAAGACATTTGGTTTGGCCACACCTTCTGTTATACTCTCGCCTCAAGGGTGCTCTCCCTGTGCACTGTCACAGGGAGGGCTTTCAGCATCGTGGCCGAGGCTGCTTGCGCTTTCTGGCACGATGACCCGAAAGGATGATAAAGTTAGCTAACCCCAATGGAAACAAAGAGCTGCAGGCAGCTTCAAAAAGGTTTCAAAGTCCCTAGTGCTCGTCCAGGTCTGGTAACGCCTCCCTGAGCTATAAAGGGGAGCTTGGACAGAGCTCGGGGCTGTGCTTCTGAAGATGTGCGCAGGGGGCGAGGCGGCCGGCGGGAACCAGCCCCGGAGCCACGTCTGTGCCGCGTCCTGGCGATCGCTCTGGCGGGATGCTCGGGTCCGGAGTCACTTTTGCAGTGTGGGAGGGATGGAAACCCGAAAGGACTGAAGGCTGGAGAATTAGGGCTGAGGGAGCGGGTGGACATCTGCGGTGTCTTCTTTCTTTTTTTGTCCTCTCTCCTCAATTTTTGTGGTTTCGTAACTGTGGCAGAATAGAACAGAATAGTTACTAATGGCTTATTTTTCAAAGAGATGGGATTTCTCAGCGAAGCAGGGATGCGGGCGATGCTCAGTTCCCGTGGGGACAGCAGAGCTGCTTCCAGAGTTTCTCCCGAGATGAGCCCTGGGGATTTCTGGGGCTGGCGTGGGTGGACCCTGGCTGGGGAGGGACTGCTGGGCTGCTGCCGGCTCCTTTAGCACACCAGAACCCATCCCTATGTCGGGGCTCAGAGATGGGGAAGGGGGGGAGGTTTGTTCCCCAGCAGCCCTTCCACCCCTTGGGACATGCAGCTGCTGGTGGTACCTACAACAGAGCATCGCCAGACGACCTCTCTACACCTCCTGGTACTGGTTTGGAAGAATGTAGAAATTACTCACTAGAGGAAAATTCCTGGAAAAAGGCATTGCTTGGAGCAGTGGAAATCTGTTCGTTTGGCTCTGTGTTTTTAAAGGAATAAATAAAAGTAGTAGAAGATAAACAAATAAGCTCAGGACTCACCGTAGCTTGGGAATTTTTACATCAAATGTAGCAAATTTAATAAGATGCCTGAAAATCACGTTCTTTTAAGCTGAGAAGGACGCAGCCTGAACTGGGGAGTAAAGACTCGGAGTATTTAAATAGGACAGCTCAAACAAGCAGATAATGGTTAGATGGCTTCAGGAATAAAAAGTGGCTTGTCACAGTCAGGATGAATTTAATAAAATATTTAAACAATTTTCAACACTGCTGCGATGATACAGAAAACCGTGATAATATCCAATAGTAGAAGAATTGCTTTGAAAAGATTAAAAGACATAAACACTGAAGGACCTAAAGAAGCATTATGTATGCATTTCTGCCATATTTTTGTGGAAGCATTCGTTAAGCAAGCTCTGTAGTGCCTCGTTAGCTCCTTTTTGTAGCTGGATGGTTTTAGTCTGGAAGGTCAAGGGATATGTCCAGCCTTGAATGTCACCTGTCCTCTCGGACCTTGCTGGGCACCAGGATAAAGCCCCTGGGGACGCCTTGTCCTCCAGGCTCATCTCTGCGGCCAGGGTCTGCCCAGAAGTGGATCAAAGAGGCTGCTGTGGGTGCTGGGACCAGTCTGGCTGCACCAGGGCCAAAGGTCTCGATGTTTCCCTGGCTGCGTGGGTGGGTTTTTCAGCCAGCATCGGCTCCACGTTAGCAGTGCGGGGATGCTCCTAGGAGCACACCTACCTACTGCTGGGCTGTGCCAGCAGCGTGGCTCTTCTCTGAGCGACGTACGCTGCCGGGTGGTTCTCTCTTCATAGCTGACTTGGAAATCAAAGCTTTTTGGTATCACCAGTAACTCTTACGCTTCTGATTTCTTGATTTGTAACTTGTTAATGTTTTGGAGGTCTGTCACACTGCTGCGTTGGGGTGGCCAGAAAGGAGCCCCATCTTAGCAGAGGTCAGCCCTCCGCCGTGGCAGCATCCCATCAGGACCACCTTGACATCCAGAGAGAGGAGCAGATGCTCCAGGGTGGCTCCGCTGCTCTGTTCAGCCATAAACCTCAGGGATGAACCACTTCTGAGCATCGCTTCTGGTGAGCGTAGGGGGAATTGGGCGACCAGCACAGATGCAAACAGCTGCCTTTGGGTAGATGAATGCTGCTGTGCACCCTCTGCCCATCTTACCCGTCAAGGGGGCATGTAGCGGAGGGCTGACTGTGGAAGCAGGTTGCCATTAAAATGTGCTCCTCAGGCTATCTGATCTCCTGCAACGCCTGCTGTCACTCTGGCTGGCAGGCAGTATTTATCCCACTGTGGGGTCAGCCTTGGGCAGCCGGATAACGGAGGGATGCTGCAGTGCTCCCGCATCCATCAGGCAGCCACATGCCTCAGTGTGTGCCCTCTGACAGCCGGAGGATTTGGGTCTTGGAGGTGAGCTGCCAGATGTCCCTGCCCCTCCGTAGCCTGGCGGCGGATGTCATAACAAGATCTGTCCCGAGATGTCTCAGTCAGTGAGGAAGGATGCAGAAGAGAGACCACCCAAAAAGCTGCGGTGCTGTGCCCTGCGCTGACTTGTCACTGGGATGAAGTGAACCGGCCTCTGCTGGAAGTTTATTTGGTGGAAGCGTGAAAGCTGAGCTCTCCTTTGGGCAGCTCCTGGTTTTCTCCCCCAGCTCCCAGGACAAGGCACACGCGAGCCCAGGAGCTGCAGGCTGCCCACGGCGCCGCAGGAACGTGCCGTGGTTCAGCGGGCTTTCCCCTCCGTGCACTGCGGTCGTGTGGACTTACTGCTGGAGCCCTCACGCGTTGTGATGACCTGGGAGAAGGTCTGGTCACCCCGTAATAGGCAGGGGTGTCAGCTGCCTTGTTCTCATCCTTTTTCTTGTTTTACCCAGGAAAACGCATCAACGTGGCTTGCCAGGGAACAGCTCATTCCTTCGGAGATGCGCTTGTGTGGATGAGCTCCAGCAGCGAGGTTGTCCATCACCAGTGAGCCATTCCTCTTCTCTCTGCGGTGAGGAGGATGACTCGTGCCAAGGACTCGCAGGTGTTAGGGCTCTTACAGGATCTTTGCCTGAAGGCATATTTTCAGAAGCAAAGCCCCTGTTTCTATTAAGTAGCGCAGGGACAGAAGGAGCAAACAGGGGAAATATAAGTCCTCGAGATGCACGCTAAGCAGCCAGACGGCAAAACTTGCCAAAACGATGCTTCAGACCAAGTCTGTGACTAATCAGCAGCTTTGGAGAAATGACAACATTAAACTATTTCATGTGATTCTTTTTTCCTGCTTGGAACTGTGCAGGACAGCTTTGATTTACAGCAGAATTAGCGTGCCCTCCCCGCCCCGTTCCTCAGGTTGCCTTTCTGTAGGAGCAGAAACATTTTGTGGTGTTCCTGGGGAAGCAAGGCCAAAGAGCGAGTGTCTGGGAGGAGGCGAGCGTGACCCTGGGTTGCTTCTGTTGACAGGCAGCGAGTTTTATTCATGGCCATTTTTTCCCTCTCGTTTCTTTAGTTGAGAAACCAGATGTACCTTAAGAAGGCAAAAGCTCTGCATGCGTACGCGTGTGTCGGTACAAGCTGAAATCTTGGCCATAGCAGGGGATGTGCTTCAGCTGTGTCCCCGTGGTACGCGGGGGTGTGCCACGGGGACTGAGCGATGCTCAGGAGCGGTCCCAGACCTGGCGGCAGTCAGACCATGCAGAGGTCTGGCCATTTGCCACGTTCAGAGGGCTGAGCTCTGGGAGGAGTGTGGTGGGCTTCAGAAAGATGTGTAGGTGCAGTTGTGCAGCTGGACATTCGTGAGAGGTGCTGTCCCCCTTGGCAGACAAGGACTGTCACCGGCAGAGGGAGGAGAGGGGCCCTGACAAAGCTGTTGCACCTTGGGGGAAAGCTCCAGGGGGTGCTTTGGAGCCTGCAAACCTTTGTAGTGCAATATCCAGGATCATGTCAGTGCTAAGGTCTCTTTTCCAGGAGCTTCCAGCTCCGAGAGCTGTGAGAGGCAGCTGTGATGCTGCCAGCGGATGTGTCCCACCCGTTGCGGGGAGGGCGTGCGCTCGGTGTCTTGCCGGTGCGAGGGGCCACCCGGGGAAGGGAGAGAGGAGGCGAGCGGAGCCAGGTGAGGGAAGCTTGCTGGTGTGTTTGCACGCCTGGCCCCCGTCCCAAGCGTGTCTTCTCTGCACCTCGTTACGGTGTCTTGGGGCCAGGTTCTGAGGGGAACACCCAGGAGCCGGGGTTGTGCTCGCTGCGTTACCCCACGCGGGGGCCCACAGCCATGGGTTGCCTCGCTTGCGTGGCGAATATGGATGCTGTAGCCCTGCCAGGCTGCAGGGTTTGATTTAACAACAGGCAAGGAAAGCACTCCTGTGATTCACGAAAGGTCTTTCCCCACGAGCACGCACCCCTTGGCAGCACCAGCCAGCATCCGGGGCAAGCGCTGGCTGTGGCTGGCATCCCCCCCAAAAACCAAAGGTGCCTTTCGTAGCACCGGCCCCGGCCCCGCGGCCAGCCGTGGGCCTCTCCCTGGCACAGCGTGGGTTTGCCAGGAGGATGCGGTGTGCTTGCGGAAGCGGGTGTTGTTATAAATCTTGGAAGAGGTGATGTTTCCCGGCGGCTTTCCAGGGCAGCGGCTGCAGGACGTGGCTTTCCCTGCGAGGTGTAAAGCTGTCGTGGCACCAGGGCTGCTTCAGCGGCACCAACGAGTGTCCTCACACAAAGCTGACAGCGCTGCGAGCCTGGGTGAGCGAAAATATGACATGTCCTTTCATTTTAAGTGCCTCTTGACTGACTGCGGGATTTTCCAGCTGCCTCAGTGGTCATGAACCATGTCTGTGTAAATCGAACAGGCTTGCTCTAACTCTCCTTGCGAGTGATGCCGGTACGGTTTCCATCCTCCCTCCCATCCTGCCAAAAAATCAGAGCTCATCTGAAGCCGCGGGAGGAGAGGAATTTCCTGAGAAGGATAAACAAGCCGTTCTCATCACCATGACTTTGCTGCTGCAAAGGAGGCTTACCCGCTCCCCTGCCTAGGAGCTCCTAACGACTGCTGTGTCGTTAGTGGCCATGGGCTAGTGACAGGGCAGCAGGAGCACCTCGGCAGGGCGCGGGGAGAAGCCCTGGCCGCTCCTCTTTCTTTCCTCCAGTCCCTTGGCATGTCCAAGGGGAGGAGCGGCTGCTGCTGTCACGTCTTCATTATTAACTGTGTCGCTTTTCGGCAGCAAGTCTCTCACCCTAACGAAGCACTTTGCTGTTCGTGCTTCGTACTCTCTGTAACTCAGGCCTCTGTGCGCACACTAATGGACCCTTAATTTCATGCCCAGTCGATGGCTCACATCGACGAGACACCTGCGGGGGTGTAGGTGACTTGCGGTGAAGGCGCAGGGTGGGACCCTGGGGCGTGTGGACCACGACTGCCCCCGCCTCCTGCCCCACTGCAGGGCAGGCGATGGGGCGGCAGCGGGCTGGGAAGCTTCAGCAGCTATTGCGGCTGCGGTGCTTTTCGGTCACCGGCGTGAGGTTTCTGCAGCCTTGCACCCACCGCAGGGAGACGCCGGCTCTCGTACGGGCCGGATGAGTTATGGATCGCTTGTCTCCTGCAAGCTGAGGGCTCCTTGCAGCCATGCACGGGATGCTGAGTGGAAGAGTTTTGTCAGTTGCGGCAGATATTTTTCCTGTATCCTTTCTATTAGGGAAGGACGACGTGTCGGAAACATGTTGCTTTTTGGGTAAGCACATCTGCGGGCAGAAAGCTCTCCTCCCTGCCTGGGAGCACCCGCTGGCTCTGCTCAGTGCCCTCCTCCGGGCTGCAGACCCTTCCCATCCCTCTGGCTGCTGGCGTGTGGCTCAGGGCAGAGCGCAGGGGGGCTGCGGGTCTCCGAATCAGCCGACGTTTTGATGCTGCTGCTCTTAAGCTCCATCGGGCCTGTGACCACGTGCCTGCATGCGTGTGTTGGGCAAGGAGCGCTTCCCTTCCTACCGATGGGGTAGGGTAATTTGGGCTCTAATGGAGACTTTTACCTTGATGTGTAGCCAGGCCCTGGGGGAGCTGCTGAGAAAATCACCTGCAGCACCGACGTCCAGAGCAGTAAAAACCACCGCAATTATGTGAAGGGTAAAAAAACCTTACTGTCTCCTTAGGTGATGGGTTTGGAGAAGCCGGGCTGCCTCCCCTTGGAGGAGATGCACTTCTCATTTAGAGAGAGCCTGGCAAGAGAAGCCCCTGGCAGCCTTTCTTAAGAAAACGAGGGTTTGAGATAGGGGCAGGAGCATCACGGGGAGGTCCCTGCCAGCGCAGGCTCCTGCCCCTGCGTGCCCCGGGCGATCCCCCATGGCTTGGCCTGGGCAGCACCTCTGTGAGCAGCAGAGGGTCCCCCTTTGGTTGTGCACTCCAACTGGTTGTATTTAGCTCACAGCTAACTGGGATGTCTCCTGTTTTGGACACATCAGGACGTTTGATTGCCCACTGGGCACTTTCTCCAGCAAGCATCTGAGTGGCAATTCCCTGTCCCTCCTTCAGCGATGGACTTGCATCCTCTGTGGCAAGAAGCTCTAGATGTTACAAGCCAGTGGCCAAAGCAGTGCTTGTTAGATACTGCTACAATTAAAAAGAAACCAATGCATGATGCAGCTGCCTGCAAGAGCCAGGCACTGCCTCCCTGCCCGCCATGCCGCCGGAGGAGAGCTGCGCCGAGTCCGGCTACGCTCGGTGGTGCCTGTTCAGGAGCTTTGGAAACCTGGTGGGGAAGCAAGTCAAGCTCAAACCCTCGTGGCCTCCAAGGTCGGTGTGTCGTTTCTTCGTCCTTTGCAGCGATGGAGGGATCAGGAGCCCTGCGGATGCGCCAGAGGGTGAAGGGATGAAGCCACGCACGAGCCCTTTGGCAGAGCTGCCGTGGGAAGGAGTAAATAACATGTTGCTGCTTTGGTGGTTGAGCAGATTTCTGCACAGGTTCGTCTGCTCTCATTAGGCTGGTTTTGGGACCGTCCAGTAGTTAAGCGTCAGAGCTGTTGGGAACCTGCTGCGCCTGTAATGGTGTCCCACGGGGGGGGGATGTGGGGGCATGTGCAAAGCCCAGCCGGCGCGGGGAGGGATTGCATTACAAACCCAGGGTGTTTTGTTATCTCTCATGAGGCAAGACAGGAGAGGGGTTTGCTCCCCGTAATTGGGCGAGTTCAAGCAATGCTGATTAGCTCAGTCCAAAAGAAGATGCTCAAGAAGAGCCGATAAGATGCAAATCCAGTATGTGCTAATGAGGCAGTGGCACAACAAACAGCTGCAAATTTTACATTGAGTTAGCCCTGTTTACTTGGGTTTTTTCTTCTTTTATTTTTCTCTCCTAAATTTAAATTCCCAGGGAGACACTAGATACCATATGTGCTAACACAGTCTGCATTGAAATACTGTGTGGAGGAGCACTTATGAGGGAGGATCCTGCCTGCCCTCCCTCTGCACCCGTGTCCCTGCTCAGCCCAGCAAAGCTTCTGCTCTGGGCTCCCTCCTCTCTTTTATCTCATTGCAAATTGGAGCATGGCCACTGAAATGCTGGATTTGCCCCACTAAGAGCAGGATCCAGCCCCAGGTCTTGCTGAGATAACTCTGTGCTTGCTGTGCGTGGGGTGAAGAGGATGGGCTGGGGACCCCCAGGACTCCAGGCTGGGGACCAGGGACGTTGCTTGAGCACCGCATGCCGGGGCAGCGCAGGTGACTCCCACCGCAGGACTCGTGGTACTGCTCGGGTGGATGTGGCGGGGAGCCCTGTGCCGTGGCACGCCCACCACCGTGTCCCCTGCACCCCCAGCCGCCAGCCCTGCTCCCCACCGGGGACCTTTCCTCCGGAGCCGCTTCCCAAGCCATCACGACAGTAAAGAGCTGGTCAGTTTAAACCTGATAAACAGATTCAGAGCTGCTCCTAATTGCTCTGACCGGGCAGGGGATGTGGAGGGGGACGTTGCGAGTTGTCTTTGCAGTACGCTGAATTACACTCGGGTGCATCCTCGTCTGTTGGTCCAGTGCTTCCCCTCGGTCCCTGTCCCCTCTGTGCAGGTGCCATAACTGCAGAGCCTCTGCCTGGCTCAGGGCTCCTGCTCCAGCCTCTGTTCAGCACGATGAGAAACACCATCAGAACCTCGCCGTAACAAATCGCTTGATTTTCTAGGTCAGCTCTGCTGGTTGGGGTGATACCAGGCGCTGAAAGCTGGCAGTTTATTTCAGCTTTTACTCGGTACGTTTTGCTCCAAAGCGACTTAAAATGCATTAGTGTCACAAGGCGGGAGCTGCACGGGAGCTGCTTGGCAGCTCAGTCGTGTCTTTCTGTCACTTGTCCTATTGTTTGGGGACATTCTTTTAGCAAAGGCAGGCAGCTGACTCGCTTATCATATTTTCCTCCGATTTTTTTTTTTTCCCCTGGGGGCTGGGATTTGGTTATAAACATCATCTCAAAGGGACGTGTCGCTACCAGGGTTGACGGTGGTAAGTAGCGGGTGGGCCCTGTACTCCCACTGCCCGGTGGAGAGGGGAGATGGGAGCGGGAGCATCTGCTGGCATGGGAGCGGTGCCGGGGCTCTGGACCTGCCATGGCCGCGGAGAAGAGGTGGCTGTCGTTAGTGAGGCTGGGAGGATGCTGCACAACCACCCCATCGCCCTCCTTCCCCAAAATGCACCTTGGAGAGAGGCAAATAGAGTCGGAACTGACCCCAGTGGCCGGCTTGCTGCTTCCCAGGAGAAGCTGCGCTGGCGTTCCTGAGACGAGCCGTGTCGGTGCCCCTCATCCCCATGAAGGCAGCGGGTGCCTGGGGCAGAAGCTCAGCACAAAGTGTTTTGGCCAGGAACAGGGACACGGGTGTGGGCTTTCTATGGCTCCAGCAGCATTGCGGCTGCAGGATACTATCAAGATCTTTGATTTTGGTTTTACATTCTGACCAGCTCCCACAGGAGCGATCGTGGCAGACTCTGGATACCCTGGGCAAGGTACTGGTGGCATCTGGCTTTCCTGCGCTGCTCCAAATTTGGCAGAGGACACCCAGCAGCAATCCTCCCCCGTGCCAGGAGACCTGACAGCACGTCTCAGCCGCCGAGGGCTTGGCTGTGCGTCCTCAGCCCGGCAGAAATCCCACCCAGCTGCCGCAGGTGCCCTTCCCCTGCATCGTTCTGGTGAATGGTGGTAGGCATCCAGGTCCCATTTTCCTGCTGCTTTGCAGCCCTGGAGGTTGGGGCCGGCCAGCGGGCGTGTGGGGAAGCATTTCGCAGCTGGTTTGACTTTCGTGCGTGTGTGTGTGCCTGTGTGTTTATGGATGCACATGTGGTTTGCGTTAGTGGTACGTGGAGGGAGCAGGGCAGGGACCTGCGTCCTTTATTGAAAGGAATTATAAATGAACAAGGGCAATGAAAAAAGCCCTAAGTAAATCACTGAAAGTAAACACTCTCCAGTTTTGGCTGCCTTTGCATGAAGATAAATGTGGAAAGCTGGTCCTGTAATAAGGCAGAGCCAAATGACACCCTCCCGTGCCATCTCGCCAGGCTCGCTGGGGTGAGCCCTCTCGCCCATCAGGGCTGGTTGGAGGTTAACGTCAGCACAGACCAGCAGCAGCAAAAGCCCCGCATGCCACCGGTAGCCTTTGCACTCCCGTGTCTAAGGCTTTGCCCAGCTGCAGGGCACTCCAGATTCTCCTGTCCCGTGCCCAGGGGTTCCCACTGGTGGAGAAGACCTGAGGCGCGCGTGGCTCAAAGCCCGTGGGAATGGGAGCCCCCATCACCCGGCGGCTTCAGCCGGGTCTGTGTGATGCTCCCAAGCGGCGCAGTGGGGACCCCTTCCCCTGCCAGCCTGCTTGGGGCTCAGAGGCCGCTCTGCTCCCCTCTCCCAGCTGGTTAAAGCCAGGAGGCCAGCTGCGTTTCCCAGTGCGGACCAGCTTCCAGACTGGTGCGTGGGGTGGGGACCTGCCGTGGAGCGCGGCTCCCAGCAGTGCGGGGAGCGCAGGGTGCGCTCCTGCCGGCACAGGCAGGGTCGTGTTTGACAAAGCACAGCGGACCAGGAGGAAGCCTAGTATTTGTAATTCCTAAAGTTGTCTTGAACCCCCAACCTCGATGCTGTCTTCAAACAGGAATAGAGGAATCCATATTTGGTTCAACTGCTTGTTTGATATTTGGAGAAAAAGGAAAATCGGGAAGTTGTTGCTCATTGTGCACATAACTAAATAAAATAGGAACATTGATGCTTGCACATCAGTGCCATGTTATTCAGCTCCTTCGGTTGGGTGCCAAATATATTTATGTTACATCTGGTCACCTGTGGGTAAATGGGGTGCAGCCGCTGTGCTGCTTTGTCAAAGCTGCCGGGGAGGGTTTGATCCTGGCAGGGTATTTTGCGAGCTGTACGGCCGCAATCAGCTCGGGCTGGGCAAGGCTGGGCTGCTTTCCCACGGTGACCGTGTCTGTGCACTCGTCCTCGCCGGTCTTGCCGTCCCTGGGCAAAAGGGTTTCCACCACCTAGGCGACCCGGCCCCTTCATCTCACTGAGCGCCAATGACTTTGGCTCAAGGACATGGTGGTGTTTCCTTTTTATCTCTTTTTCTCACTTCTCTTCCCAACTGTAGAGAAATGAACTATTCTCTATTTCAGGCCAGAAGGTTAATGTTTGGGGAAATGATGAGCATGTTATAATGCAATTAAAAAACAACCCCTGTAATTGCTGTAATTTATATATACCTACAAAATAACCAGCTGGTGTAATCAAAGCTTCTAGTACATTTTATTTGTTTCAGCAAATCAAACAGAAGGAAATGGTTCCATCTGCGTTTTCAGGTGCTGCACACGGGTCTGCAGCAGTCAGAGGTGCCTCCCGAGGAAGCCCTGCAAAGACCGGGAGCAGCAAGAGAGGTGCTTGCTGTTCGAGCCATCATTGATACGGGCAAAACGCTGCCGACTGCTTCAGCATCGCTGCAGCGTACGCTTGACGAAGGGATAAGTGCTCAGGGGCAGGTTTTGTGCATGTTTATGGATGGGGAGGAGTGATGCTGTCCCCTGGAAAACCGGGGATGCTGCGTACGTGTTTTGGACTCGCGTGCTTCAAAGAGCGCATCTCGGGCTCACCTCCCTTCCCTCCCCTCCCTGCCCTCCATCAACAGCCCGGCAACATTAAAGCAGATCGGCTGCAATTTCAAAGCTGCGACTTCAGTGCAGTCGAGTTGGTGATGAGGAAGATAATTAGCAAGTTAAATGTTCAATGCTTTAGTCAAATTATGTTTAATAATATTGAGCTATAAGGAAAGAGGGTGGCAGGAGCTGTTAGCAGCTGGCTTTTTCATTATCGATACAGCATTGTTGTGCAAAGCACTTTCCACTTAATGAAGGCACCCTGGGTTTTATTTCATTTTTCAAGCCTGCTTCTGTGTTCTGCCTCACCCGCCGTTGGCTAGCAATTTGCAGGATTGCAAACGAGCTCGGAGTATTTTAGGAGCCAGTGGTTTCTCAGGAATGAATGCTTTGCCTGTGCTTCATGACTATGATTCAAGTTCTCTTGGCTAACTAGCCCCCAAATTATCTGTGCGTGCAGAGAAAGGCCGTGTTTATGGGTATGCTGGAGTCTTGATGAAAGCCTCGGACTGCAGTTTCTAGCTGAGGATGAATAAAACACTGCAGGGATCCTCTTCCAGCCCTGAAGTTTAAAATATTAATAGGATATCATTTTCCCGACAAACGTTGCAACAGGTAGTGAGCACTTTGTTATAAAATATTTCCTCTTTGTGGAGCTGCGTATTTTAATGGAAATGCGGTGTCGCTTAAATTATTGATGTCCAAAAAAATACGAGTCCACTGCGTGTCCACAGATACCGAAATCTTTTCAAACGGGCTCTTTCTCCGCGCTCCGCTGGATCGCGTCCTGCTCCGTGAATATTGCAGCCTGCGGGCGCCAAACCAGACCGCGCTCCCCGGGCATCCCCGCACCGCTTGGGTTGCGATCCGCCGGCGGTGAGCCGTTCCCACGAGCGAAAGGCAGCGTGGCCAGGGAGCTGGGAAGGGAAACGCAGGCAGCTTGTGGCAGGGACCACAGCCTTCTCCCGGGGGCCTTTTATCTCCGGTACCGACAGAGGATGAGGAGGGGAGAGCAGGGGTGGAAAATAGCAGCGATTCATTCAGAGCGGGCAGGCTTCCTGGCTGCCCACCGCAGCAGAATAGCTCTTTATACTCTTGTAAAAAGGTGGGACGTGGTGGGAGGGAACGGCCGAACTCGGCCGGGTTTTGGCAGCGGTGGGCAGCCTGGCAGGAGCTGGGGAGGGTTTCGGCCCCGCTGCTTGGCAGGGGCTGCCTGCGCGGGGCGAGCTGTCCCCACGGCTCAGTCCGGAGCTGCCACGTTGCTCTTCCTGCCTGTGCCTGTGTTGCTCCAGCGGAGATGCTTTGCAAGGGAGAGAAATCCCTCTCTGATGGTTCAGCAGGCTCTTCTTTGGCTTCCTTACCATGTGCAAAACAAAACTGACGACAAAAATAGCCGTGCTGGCTGCTTTCCTGGTAGAAATGCGGGGAGCGGCATGTTTAGTCTCTCCCACCTTGTCAGAGGGTTCAGCAGCAGTGAGTGGTTTTGAGAACATTTTTGAGAAACTTGGATACTCCTGATGTTTTTCCGGCTGCCCATAAAGTTTTCCAGGGAACGTAGGAGAGACTCAGCTTTGCAGGAGCACAACCCACCCCGGCATCTCAAACCATCTCCAGAAAGGAGCAGCAGAGGACAGACACCCACACCGTCCCCTCCGGCTGGTGACCTCCTCGGGGCCACCGCAGTGCCAGGCTCGGTGGCCCCCCCATCTTGGGCCGAGCTCTTGCACAACCCACCAGCGTGGGCAGGAGCTGCCAAGAAACCCAAGAGCCTTGGCCCAAAGTTATTCAGGTTGTTGCTCCCTCAGGCGACATGTTGGGTGGCAAATGGTCTCAGTTGCTAATGGGGGACTGGGGACAGTCCTCCGGCTTTACTGATCTTTTTGTTTTTTCTCTTTCTCCTCTCCCATTTCTGGACTCTCAGCAAACCCTGGAGACAAATCTCACCAACCTGGTTAAACGCAACAGTGAACTGGAAAACCAGATGGCCAAGCTGATACAGATCTGCCAGCAAGTGGAGGTTGGTGAGAGCAATCGGGGGCCCGGGGTGTGATGGGGAGGGTGCACTGGGGAGCTCCCAGCTCGAGTGACGGGATGCGTGGGATCGCTCCTGTGTCCTTTCCCCGGGGGCTGCCCTGGGAGCAGAGATGAGCGTGCGGTGGGAAGCATCGCTGGCGCCGAGGGGCTGGTGGGAGGCTTTGTTGAGGCTGAATTGTTTCGGAGAGTTTAGTCCCAAATGACGGAGGACGCGGGGGTGGTTCCCAGGGGTCTGTAGGGTTTGAAGGAGAGGGTGGCATGGCTGGGAGCCACTGGGAAGAGACAGAGGCTGCTGGGCTGGTTCGGGAAGGGAGGAGCTGCTGGCTGCTCTGTGCACGGGACCGGAGGTGCTTTTGGTCAAAGCCCCGGGTGACACCGAGCATGCAAACACAGCTCAGCTCTCAGAGAGGGGGGAAGCGGAGTTACCTCTCTCAGAGCTGCCTTCTGCGATCAGGTGCAGTTTTGCCGGCAGCTCCTGTTTCCTTCGGTGCACAGGTGGGATTTGCTGGGGCTGAGGACTGAAAACCCTCATCTGCAGCTGGAAAGCATTAGTGAGAGTTTGCTTTGGATGCTCAGCGTGCTATAGCCTGCACCCTGCCTTCAAAAGCTGGGGCATCTCCAGCTGTGCTCCCAGAAACAACAAATCCTTTTGACCATGATGCCTCCGTGCTTCAAATTCCCGATGAAACTCTGGGCTAGTTACACCTCCTCTTTCTTGGCTGGGGGTGCTGTTAAAGTAAACGAGTTAATATTTGCAGAGCACTTGAATATCAAAGTGACGAGCGCTCCGGAAGGAAATTGCTGGTTGTGCCTGCAGAGTGGCGTCGGAGCAGCCACGGCCGGGGCAGCCTCGCATAGCTGGGGGGGGTTGAGCAAAAGTCCTCTCCACAGCCTGATGGAGAGGAGGGAAGCAATGCAGGTGCTGGCCAAGAAGCAATATAAAATCCCCACAGCTGCTTCCAAGTGTTTAATGGGTGGGGTCTGCTCTCACCTGGGATGTGTTTTGGCTGTAGCAGATCCCCATCCCAGGAGCGAAGCCAAGCAGCTTGAGCCAGCCTGGAGGCCCGAGGGGGGTAGAGGCACAGGGAGCGATACTGGGAGCATCTGGGTGTGCAGCGGGTGAGACGGCCCTCCCCTCTGCAGGGCTGGGGCGGGCGCTTTCCAGTGCAGCCCTCCCGTTGGGGGCACAGGGGCTGTCATTCCTGGCACCGATGCTCCCCAGGGCTGCTGCATCCACCATCAGTGAGCTGGGGCTGCGCTGCGTTTGCGGGCAAGTCTTTCGTGCTGGAGAAGGATGTGCCTACGTCTTCCGCAGGGCTTGGGTGAACCAGGGCTGGTAATGAGGACTCCTCTTCCCAAGGCAATAAAGGGGGTCAGGTGTGGTTTGGGGAAGCTCTTTAGGGGGTAAGGTCCTTTGCGTGGTGAGGCACCCAAAGCAATGCTGATGAGGCTGAGCCTGCTGGTGAAATCAAGGCTCCTTCGAGCCTCTTTCCTCCTAAGCACTTTGGCATAGCCTTGCTTTTCCTATTAGCTTGAGAGTGTTTTTCTGACCTTTGCTGTAAAAAGAGGACTTCCAGGCATTGCCTCCAGCTGCTGTATTCCCATTTTGCTGTGTAATTTGCTGCTAGCCGGGGCAGAAACCCTGGGAGAGCCTCTCTCATCCTTCTCTTCCCTGAGCCACTCAAATGCTCCATGACTTGAATGTGGAAGCAGAGGGTCCCAGACAAGGAGGACTGGAAGGGATCACCCCCCGTGGGTGCCTGTCCCGAGGCGCATCGTGACGATGGCTGTCCCACCCAGTCCTGAACGTGCGACGGAGGTGCTGCCTCTTCCCATGGTATCTGGCATCTCGTGCTCCTCCGTGCCAGGAAGTTTCAATTATTGGGTTTTTTTTCAAGTTTCTTCACAGCACAGTTCTCGGTTTCTCTACAGTCTAGGCTGTCCCCTTTTTGTCCACACTTTCTTGGAGATGCAGTGCTCTGAACTGGTGTGGTTCCCCAGCCAGAGCAATGCTCTGCTCTTCTTCCAGTGCTCTGAGGAGAGAGGAAAGGGTTATTTTGGCTGTCTCTGGGCTATAATCCCGTTTCTGTATCCCAGGGCGGTGGCTGCAATTTTCACACCCATGTCTCCCATGTGGTTTTTGAGCCATCCCACTGCAGACCCTCTCCGCAGGCTGCTGCCTGGCTGCCATGCCTCAGGACGGCGCAGTGCCCTGCGCTGGTCCTTGTTGAACGTCACCCTGCTCGTTAAAGCTGTTTTCCTCATCTCTCTAAGTCATTCCTCGTTCAGGGCTAGCCTCACCCTGTGGCAGCGTAGGTAGAGTGACTTGTCCCTCGGTTCAGGAGGGGATGTTGTCTCCATCCTTGCCGTGACAGCAGCTTCCCCTTGCAGGGCAAGGCTGGTCCCAGCCTTTCTGCGGGTTCGCAGTGGCCGGTTGTCTTCCTCCTTTCCTTCCTCCTCCCAAGCACACGCACTCTGCCTCCCTGCATCCTTCCTGCTGTCAGAGACAGCGATTGCAATCTCTCCCTCCTGAGCCCTGCTTTCTGTAGCAGAATAGCGACGTTCAGGCTTAAGCCAGCAGCAAGTGGGAATGGCTTTGTAGAGGGGATTACAGAAAGCACCGGAGGAAGAGAGGAGATCGCCTTTAATCCTGCTGAAGAAAGGCACTCAGCTGACCTTGCTGCTTTGACCACTTGATCTATAAAACTCTTTGTGTTCCCGGTGTGCAATCAGGCATCTTTTGTTTGCATTGCCAAGGGAAGTGTTTGTGCGAGCTGTGCGGGAAGCGCCTGTGCCAGCAGACTGACGCTGCCTCTTGGCTGCGGCTCCGGAGTCAGGAGTTCATAAGCGATGCGCTCCCATAGAAAGCTTCTAGAGGAAGAGGGTGGTTAATACCGTGCTGTTGTTTCAAAGTGCACATACCAATTAATAGCAAATTAATTTGCAGCTTTGTTTACTGAAGTGATACATGGAGAGAGGCTGTCACAATTAGTTTCTTCTTAATGGGCTATTGATTTTTTTTCATTGCTAAATTAAGCAGCGGTTCCTTGAACCAACACCTTTCCAGAGAATAAAAACACCAGGCTGCTGCAGGGACCGCTGACGTGGATTCGGGGGGAGTTTGCCAGCAGACGTGATGGCTGTCTGCTTCACCCTCGGTCACCCCAGCCCTTGCTGGGGGGAATGCAAGCCCTGCAGCTTCCCACGCCACTTCCCCGAGCTGCCCCGTGGGCCGAGCAGCCGGTGGGGATGCGGGGATGCTGCATGCGCTGGCTGGAGTCGTTTGCCCATAGCGAAGCACACGGGGATGCATTTGTGCAGGGAGCTGCAGCTTGTTCTTCACCATCTGCATCTCAGAGAGCGCCTGGGGCTCTCAGGCCAGGAAGGTGCTTCCTAACCCCGGTGTTTCCTGCAGGCAGCATCAGCGTTTTGTTCTTTGCTCACTAAATAAGGTCCTTGTTGCTGTCCTGATGATCCAGAGAGAGGAAAAGAGTGCCAGCATTGCCGTGAGTGCCGCCAGCAGCTGCGAGCCACCGTTGGACACAGCTCGGCACGCAAGGAAGAAGGATCTGAGATGTGCTCTTGAGTTTCTATGCCGAAATAAGGAGCAGAAAAATCACACCTGGGTTTTGCAGCACTGCTGGCCTGCCCGAGCATGGCTGCGCCGATGCTCCTGCATCGCTCACGTTGTCCTGCTTCTCCCTGCCGGTGCGTCGTGGTGGGGAGAGGGATTTTTGGCTCTGCAGCAGGAATGGCTTTTGTCGGCGGTGTCTCTCCTGGGCTGCCTCTTCCCCCGGGGCTAAGCGGGTTTGGAGTGACTGTGGTAAAATAGATAGCAAGTGGATGTCTTTCAGGCAGAGAAGGATCCAGAAGGTCCTCACAGAGCCGTGGTGACAGTCATCAGCACTCACTGCTCTTACAGGTCCCGCTTTGACTCCACGACCCCACCAGGGATGGAGCAGGGATGCCTCTGGATGTGCCAGGGTGATGGGATGTCTTTCCAAACCTCCTCCTCCTCTGAATCCAGCTCCAGTATGTTAATGAACTGACCTGTGAAGAATTGAAAGCTATTTGGTATTTCTTTCTGATTCTGGAAGTTTGAGACCTCTAGGCTGTCATTTTCTACATAGTTCAGGAGTTTTCAGTTTTGTCAGTCCTTCTGCTTAAAATAACAGTTGAAATACCTTTCTCAGCCTTACTAAATATGCAGTTCTGCCCTTCAGAGGCACCTTTTCAGAGAGCACATTAAAGTGTGAAGTAGAAAATATCCCTGCCCCTCTGTGCTTCCCTGTGAGTCTGAATGCAGGGGATTTCGCTTTCGAGCTGTTTGTGGACATTGCATATAGGCGGACACGTGCGGTCCCAGCACACTCCGCCCATCAAGTCATCTTCAGTGTAAGTCCCGCATTATGTCCGGGAAACTGTGCCGCCAGCACCCCGAGGTGCAGAGGGAGGCACTCCAGAGCGGAGCGTTGCAAGTGTCCCCGAGCCACTGAGCCCTCGCTGCCCGTCCGTTGCGAGGAGTGACTCCCTCCTGTACGGTGCGTGGGAAGCTGCTGCTGGGAGAGGGCGAAGGGACCAAATCCTGCAACAGTGATCGAAACGTGGACCAAAGCGAGCAGGTAACGACCCTACAAAGAAGCTGAGTTTGTAAAATACCAGGTGGGTAGCAGAGACGGTACCCACCCCGACGTCCCCGCTGGGGAGGACGGTAGGAGATGCTGCCCGTGTAGCTGCTCTTGCGGGGTGGGATGGTGGCCCTCTGTGCCACGGCAGCCGCAGGGCTGGCCTCGGTGCAAACTGGTGCGTGTCCCCTGGGGCATGGCTGCCTTGCCACATAGTCAAAAATCTGTTGACGGTTTTGGGGGTGTCGGTGCTGTGGGGGTGGGATAGGGTCCTCCGCTCCATCTCAGAGCTGGGTTCCTGCTGGCTGGCTGTGGGGGAGGCGGTTTGTCCGTGCGTGAATCACGCCTCAGGCTGAGATGGTGTTCCTCTTCTCTCCACCAGCCTGAGCATGAGCTTTTTCCAGGTCTGAGTTTTACCATTTGCTTTTTATGGTAAGCTGTATTGTCCCTAGCACATTTCCCCCTCCCCGCCCCTCACTGGGAAGGGTGAAGTATTTTTTTCCCTCTTCTTATGTCTAAAAGCTCTCCCCCACGCCCCGCTTTCCTACAATTGTAGCACCCACTGAGTCTTCACCCCCAAATGCAGCATTTACCTGGGAACTCGTTCATCCTAATAAAAAGTGGTTTGGCCAGTATCAGCTGTGCCTGAGCCAGGGCTTTTGCCCGCAGAGCTGTGTTGCTCTGAAATCGAAATCCCACCTCCGTGCTCTGCTGGCACTTGGGGAGGGGACGCTGGCCTGGAAACGCTGCTTTTGGACAGAGGCGGCTGGGGAGAGGGGCTGTGGTGGCCTCTGCGGATTCGTCTGCCTTCAGTCTCCCAAAGCACGAACGCTGGCTGAGCTGCAGATTTCTTGCCCTGGGTAGGTTTTCAGATTTAGGATTAATTTAACCAGGAGCCCAGGATTTCTCCTTGGCATGCCAGGCTGTAGGGGGAGCGTGGTACTTGCTGAAGGACCCCCCCCCCGCCTTCTCCTCCTGCTGTTGTTTTTGCAGTCCTGGCACCCAGGGCTCCCTCCTGCCGGCAACAGCAAGCACCGGGGCTGCAAACACTTGCAAACAGCCCTGATTTTGTGCTCCTGGGAAATTCGGTGATGGCCCTCTCTGCCTGCACTCGTGCCTCGAGGGGCGAGGGGGCTGCCAGCGTCCTCTGCGACAGCCTGGGTTGCAAGGCAACGCTGTCGCCTTTGCTGCTGCTGGCGCAGGTTGCTGCAGGCTCCAAACCCTGGTCTGACTTCCCCCCTCTGCTACCTTGCAGCAGATTTGGAAGGTTTTCCGCTGTTTTTTCTCGGTGGAGTTATCTTCGCAGACCATCAGCTGTCTCCCACTTCAGTATTGCATAATCTGCTGGCCAGGTTTAAAAAAAGATCTTGTATCAAATGTGTTTAACTCTGGGTTGCCTTCAGACTTCTCCACTGTTTCACACAGCTTTGAGAGTGCAAAATGAAGAAAACCTATTTATGTCCTCTAGTACGCTGTTTAATTTAAGCGACAGGGCCCAATTCCCCTTCTGTAAAGCGTGTTCCCCCTTTCTTGTCCACCCCCCCAAGGATGCTGGTCTTCCCTGGGGACAGAGGACTGAAACCTCTGCCTGTGCTTTCACTGCACTCTCTGCATGCCTTCCTTTCAGCTCTAAAATAATAAAAAAAAATCTGTGTATTTGAAGCCTGAAAAGGGGGTCCAGCAGGGATTAATTAGCCTAAATTAAGCAGGACACATGCAGCTTTTTTTGTAGAAACAAGCCACTGTTTCCTTCTGCCTCCTGGGGCTGACACCATGCTCACCTCCGCTCATTCGAGGAGCAGGGTGGGAGCCCCCCCGTGTCCCCAGCTTGCTGACCCCCCGCTACCTGCACCCCAGTCATCGTGTTCTGCCTCCTGCTGGCAGCACCAGCTCGGGTTTACCTGGAGGAGCTGCAGTTTGGACAAATCCTCCAGCATCTCAGCTCCTGACCCCCTTGGGGAGGGCTCCTGCTCTCTAAGGTCACCAGGATCCTACCTGGTGCTCCTGGCACCTGTGTGGCAGAGCCTGGCTGGGCAGAGGTGGCTCCTGCACCCACAGCAGTGATGTCTGTGCAGAACGATGGCCTTGGGAGATCTGTGAAGAAGGAAATCATCAATGCATCTCCTGCTTGGGCTTCTCTGCTCTTCTTTGAAGTCTTACGGGACAAGTCCGCCATCGTGTCCTGCAGCCTTCTCTCGCTGCCCCCCACCCTTGCCTCAGCCAGGGAACGTGGCTCTAGCCCGGGCTGAGGAGGGTTTGCTGGTCCCTTCTCCAAGGGTGAGAAGGCCATCTTGAGTAGCATCTTCCAGAACAAAGCTTCAGAATCAGTTGCTCAAGAGTCCAGACCTTGAGGAGCCACACATGCTGGTCTCCCCTGTTTGCAGCATCCGTCCCTTTGTGACCAAGGAGCTAGAGCATCTCCTTGCTGCTTTCCCCAAAAGCATGTTGAGAGCCATGCAGCCTGCTGGCAATGCCCTGCCTGGCTGGTGGGTATCTTGCTGGTCAGCAGGGGAGGGAGAGCATATGTGATCTCCCCGTGGTCATGTTTTGGTAGATGCTAAGCAGCAAAATTATCATCTTGGCCAACTGTCCATATGGCAGAGGCCACGAGGAGACCGGACCTGGTCTAGAAGAGGCCAGATCGTGCCCCAGGTGGTTTGCAATAGCTGATCAGACCTGAAGGTGACTTTTGGGAAGCTCTGGCCAGTCTGATTGTCGTCTTCCGTCCCCCACTGAGACTGACTCAGGTGCCCAAGTCTACACGAGGTCTCCTCATCTCCTAGCTCAAGTCCCTCCTCTCGGTGCAGTGATTCTGGAGGGCGGGGTGGGAGGAAGAGCTGGTTGTGCTGTGCAGTGGGTTGTGCTTCTTTACCACTGAACCATAAATACGAGGAATGAGGTTAGGGAGGGAGGAATATCAGCAGCAGTCTGGAAGATGGCCGTGATCATGGCAGTGCTGTTTGATGCTCGCTCGGTTACTCTGCTGGGGGCCGGTCCAGCCGAAGTCGTGTGTCTCGCACTGGGAACCGTGGTTAGGAGGGGATGGCGTAGGGAGATGATGGGTTTGATCATCACCAGGCTCCCCTCGTTGTGAGCCCAGAGCAAAATATATTAGGGGACAGTGCCCCAGTTTAGGAAGTGAACTGCAAGCGCAGTAAGAAATCTGCCTTGAGCTGGAGAAAGCTGAAAGATTTATCGTGGTCTGGGCACGTATCCTGCCAAACCTTTGCACTATGAAGAAATGGGGCTTTTTAGAACAGCAGGTGCTGCCAGCAGCATCTGGTACTTTTTTATTTTTTTAGGGGGAAGATGGCTATTTGTAAAAGGCCTTGCTCAAAGAGGGGCTCCCGAGGAGCGCTCTGTGACCGCCAGGCACTGTAAGCGCTGTGCTGTGGCTGAAGATGAGGGTAGCGGAGGCGTCTGTGGAGCCTGGGGCTGGGTTGGCAGTGCCGGCGTGGTGTGCCCAGCGCCTGCCCAGCTTCCCTGCTCTGTGGGCTGAAAGCCGCTGCTGAAGAGGTGCTGGAGCCCTGCTGAGAGCGTCCTGATGCACCGGGGGTGGGGGGGAAGGTTTTTCATCCCCAGGGCCCTGCACCGTGCTGCAGAGCTTGGGGCGTAGCCCGGCACAGCCAGCGGCCGGAGCAGAGGTGGGGTGGCTACAGCAGCCCAGCTTACCCGTAGCTGTTGCTGCCTTGAGCTGGTTCAGCCCCTTCGTTAAGACCCCATGCAGCATTTCCCGATGTGCCCTTTGCAGCCGTGCAGCCCCCGGCCGGCTCTGCCTGTGCTCCCTCCCTCTGCCCGCACCAAGTGGTTGCTTTTGGTCTCGCTTTTGCAGATGCTTTGAAGTCACGGCCACCCTTGCTCTTCCAAGCAGGGCGCTCTCATCCATTTTTAAACCTCTTCTTGCCTTAAGTAGCACACGGGCGCTGCCTCGGCGTATGTGCACGAGAGCTGTGAGTTTTGCTCGGGAGGAGACGGCAGCAAAGTTCACTGCCTCTGCAAGAAGCCTGTGCTGCCTGACTCAAAGCAGGGCAGCTAGGGCAGGGTACCCTCCAGCTGCCCCATAGCTGAGGGCTGATGGGGTCGCCTGGGAGTGCCGAGAGCAGCCGAAGTGGTGCAGCCGTGGCTGTGCAGAGCGCCCCAAAACGTACAGCCTGCCCAGGGAAGGGAGGTGGAGAGGTCCCTGAGCATCCCCACGTGAGGCTGGCACAGGCCAGCGCTGGGTGTCGGTGCTGTCCGGTGGTACCCAGGCGTTGCTGGAAAGCGATGCAGCCATGGCTGCGGGCTGCAGCACCCGGCAGGGCTGAGCCAGGCTGTGCGGCAGTGGCGGCAGGGGCTTGCTGCTCCCGGGCTGCCACCTCCCCGCAGTGCGTGCCCCAGGTCCTGGGGAGGGGACAGTGCCTATGGAGGAGCGTGTGCCCCACGAGCCACCCAGCACGGCCCTGTCACCCAGTGCCGACCTTGGACGTGCAGCAAGGAGGGCTTCACGCCCTTCTTCAGCCTTTTTCCTTCCTCCATCTGGAGTGGCAATGGATGCAGGCGAGCCAGCCCGCTTCTGTCTGTGTTGCAGGGCTGTTATCTCCTGTCCGGCTCAGCCCCTGGCAGCCGGCAGAGCCAGGACCCAGCATAGAGGATGTATATTGCATCTCTCCTGGTCTGAGCTGGGAGAGCTGCGGGGCTGCCGGGCTCAGGGACGAGTGCGTCCCTCCTAACGGCGTGTACTTCTGCTGTTCCTGGGCAGGTGAACACAGCCATGCATGAGGCCAAGCTGATGGAGGAGTGTGATGAGCTCATGGAGATCATCCGCCAGCGCAAGCAGGTCATCGCTGTCAAGATCAAGGAGACGAAGGTAAGGAGGGCCAGCTCGGGCGTCCGGGGTTCGAGGGTCCCCTCCTGCGCCCTTCCTCTCTGGGAACAGCCCAGCAGTTCGGCAGCCTGTGATGCTGGGATGTCCCAGCCACACGCAGAGGGGCTGCTCGTGGCGTGCGTTGCCTGGCCCGTGAAGGAATTGCTTTGGGCAGCCATCGGTGCACACAGCTTCATCTCCCTGCTGCCCCAAGTGGTGTGCGAGTCCGGGTGTCCCTCGCTGCTGCTGTCCCCGGGGCTTCTCCGCCAAGGACAGGGCATGCGTTTGACGTGCCCGGAGGAGGGAAGGCACATTGATTAGCATGACAAATTGGTGCAGTTGCTTGGATCAGTCCAGACAGCTTCCTCAGAGCTTTTCTAACACTGCGGTGCTAATATAATAATGTAGAATTAATACGGAAGGGCCATCTGAGCCCTGCACTGCAGATAAAGGAGAGGCTACACACTCTGCACTGCAGCGTAGCCGTAGGTGAGCTGGTTCCTCACCCTTTTCTTTGAGGGGGTGTTTGGACCCTTCCTCCAGCAGTTCAAGGAGTCCTGGCTTTTCCCAGTGGTTTCCATGCGATGGGGAGAGGCTGGAGGGATCAGCTGTAGCTCTGAGCAGCACCCACGGGAGCTTACAGCGTGCGTGCACAAGCCCTTTGCTGTTCTTACTGAGCTCGAACGTGCATTAGGGTCCATCTCTGTGTCCATCACAGTGCCGATAGCTAAGCCAGGGAGCAGCGTCGCCCCAGATACAGATTTTTTTTTTTGCAGGCAAAGGTTTGGGAGCGGGTTGCGCCACGTGCGTACACAGGAGAGCCAACCAGCGCAACTCTTGGACACCCTCGGCAGGAGTGGAAGCTTTAGAATGCGTGCTTTTATCCCAGCCACTTCAGGGAACATATTTTATGTAACGGTGCCTTCTGCTGGTCCATCTGTCTGTCTGCCTCTCACTTCCCACCCTCTCCCCCTAACGTCTTTTGACCATGTTGTCCAGTTTCAGCCGTACTTGGCAGGGAGCTGGAAGGCTCAAAGATGTTATTTTCCTACAAATTGGCAGCTGGGTAGAGGAGAGAGGCCCCGATCAGTGCCCAAAACCATCAGCAGAAGACATCAGCTGCTTATAAATTGCCAGGGTAGAAGCAGCAAGCTTGTGCCCACGTAGCTGCAAACCCAGCACCGCACCAGTGGGAGATGGACGTGGGGATGGTGGTACTGGCAGTATTGGGGAGGGGACTGGGTTTGGTTACCAAAGTGACCTGGGAACTGGAATAAGCCTCTTTGCTGGTGAAATTGGGCTGGAGATGGAAACACGTGGGTTGGCAGCGCTGCAATGCCCCTCTGTAGCCCCCTGCGCGGCCGTGCTGGTCTGTGGGGAGGCTGGGCAGGTTTCCTCCGTTGCTTTCAACACCTCTGAGCAACAATTTCCAAGTGTGAACGGGAAGCAGCCTTTCCGAGGAGCCCCAGATGCAAACATTGGAGAGTTTAAAAAGCTCCAAACACAAAAGAAAGGAGGAAGCGCCGGAGACTGTGGCTGGTTTGAAGTGCCCTGACTGCGGAGTGAGAAATACTGCTTTCCTGCTGAATTGCCATTTGGTTTTCCATTTGTTCTGGGCTGCTTTTCCTGACAAATGGCCCGACGGATGCATGGAGCAGCCTGATTGCACAGCATTGGAAAGGATGGCAGCCCCGGGCCTGAGAAGGAAAATCTGTGGAGGCAACAATGCCAAGGCAGGGGTTTGTCTCCAGCTGGAGTGCGGTCCGGGCAGGAATTGGCTGCTCCATCCCAGAGCTGCTTTGGTAGCTGTGAGATGGAGCTCCCCCACCTCTACAAGGCAGCGAGAGAGATGTAAGGACCAGAGCAGCAGCCCAAAGTTTGTGCTCGGTTGTGAGTGGGAGCGAGGGATGTCAGGTGAGCGTGCCCGGAGGATGACGCCTGCCATACTCCTGGACCTTTGACGTAAGGAAACTGTGCCCAGCCTTTAGGTATCTTTTATTCCAGTAATCCTAAAAAAGAGCTCTTCCCAGATGCATCACACACATGTCTTTGGAAACCCACTGGAGATCAGATACTGAGGGGCCCATGTGCAGCTCCAAGCTGGGCTCGCACCTTGCAGGGCTCAGGTTCGTGCTCTGCCGGGGCTCGGATACCACCACCCATGAGACTGGGCAGCACCCCACGGCGAACGTGGCACCGAGGTGGTGGGGATACGTGGGAGGGACCTGAGAGGCAGAGAAAATCATCAGGGAGGATGCGAGTGGAGGAGCAGGAGGGAAGCAGGCAGCTGGGCTGCCCTGAAGAGCACTCTGCCACGGCGCGGATCCGGCCGGCGGGTGCCAGCACCGTGCCGCCTGCTCGGGGCACTGCAGGTGCTGGTGTCACAGCCCAGCCTGGCTGGCCTCGGGCCAGGGCATCTGCACCTCCTCTTGCCTTAGCCACAGCGGAGGCTTTGTCTGGGATTAATGCTGCGGGCTGTGCTTGTCGTGGGGATGTGGCTGAGGAGAGCTGGGCCTGGGCACGCCAGTGGCTCCTGGGAGCGATCGTGACAAGGGCAGGGGCTCTCCTGCCTCCCCCTGCCTGAGGCTGGCAGCCACTCCAGAGCTTTCCGAGTCCTCCCTTGAAACAAATTCTCCTTTTGGTAATTTTTTTCTGACAAGGCTGGCCATAAAACAAACCATCCATCAGCCCATTAAGCCCCAGCAGGAGAATCACTTCCTTGTGCAAATAGCCATTTTGAGCTGTGCCTGCCTGCTGCTGGTGCAGATGAGCCCGTGCTCCTCCCCGCCACGTGCCGCCGGGGCACAGCTCGCTGCGGCGTGCTGCTCCTTGCCCTCTCCCCCCGCACCGTCCCCCGGGATGCTCCCTGGGGTGGCAGCCCTCCCCGACCCTGAGTCTTGGTGCTGGGGCATTGGGGGTTGCAGAGCTCCCGGCCGGCCCGAGAGGATCTCCCCAGACGCCGAGGCTCTGGACAGACGTGTCCCTCGTTGTGCTTTCTGTCGCGGGTCTGTGCCACTTGTCTGACCCCCTTGTTTGGATGTCATTCATCCAAGCCAACATCTTCTTGCTCACTCATAATGTTGCCGGTGCGCCGGGAAGCGAGAAGGACATGAGAAGCAAATGGCAGTGGCTATGGAGTGACCTACACTATCGTTCAGATGCTGTATCGCTGGCTTTGTTCATCCATGTCTTACCCCGTAAGCCAGCCAACTCCCCTGCATTTCAATATATAAAGGGTGTTCCTAAGAAAGATGGAGAGAGGCTTTTTACCAGGACCTGTAGTGACAGGACAAGGGGCAGCAATGGTTTTAAACTGAATGAGGGCAGGTTTAGGTCGGACATAAGGAAGAAATGGTTTTCGATGAGGGTGGTGAGACACTGGAGCAGGTTGCCCGGAGAAGCTGTGGACGCCCCATCCCAAGGTCAGGTTGGACGGGGCTTTGAGCAACTTCATCTAGTGACAGATGTCCCTGTCTGTGGTGGGGGGGCAGACTAGGTGGTCTTCAGAGGTTCCTCCCAACCCAAACCCTTCTGTCATTCTGTGTTTGCACACAGCCTTGAGCCCTGTGGGAGTTGGGGAGGGGACGCTGCCAGGGCCGTGGGGACCGAGACCAGGTTTCACAGGATGACCCAGGAGCATGTTGGGTGTGTGGCAGCGTGCGGGGCCGTGGCAGGAGCGTTTCTGAACTTACAGAGTTATTTGCTGTTGCTGTAATTCAAGCTACGTGTGAGCGTTAAGTCAACAGCAAGTCGGAGCCCGTGACTTCTTGCTGCGGTGGAAGCAGGCTGTCCTGATAGCAGCGGTGGCAACAAATCTAAGTGTCACACGGCATAACAAGCACTACCTGCTTCATCTGGTCCTGCTCCCAGCCACCAGCACGCCGACCCTGCTTGTGTAGGTGGCTGTGCGCCTGGGAGCTGGCGAGCCTCTCTGGGGGGAGCGGAGCAATTAAACCGCAGTGATGGGCTCCGCTGCCTCCTTCCCTCTGCCCCTCTCCTCTGCCTGCTCCCATCGTCCAGCTGCTTCTGGGCTCACGGGTCTGCGCTGGGACCTGCAGCCCTGGTGTGGTCAGACCCATCCGGGATCTTTGCAGGTGCCAGAGAGGGTGCAGGGAGATGCTGCAGCCCAGCATCATGCTGTGGGGACATGGGGCTGGGAGCTGATGTCCTCCAAAATCCTGGGAGAAGGAGGAGGGAGAACGTGCAGGGTTCCCTCATACCTTGGTAACCTGACAGCTCTGCCACCTCTGCTGACAAGTGGCAGCCGCTTGGCCACGTGTTGTCACCTCCCAGGTTTAACCTGAGCTTCCTCGCTGCTTGCACGGAGCCAGCATGGGGCTGGCTGGGGGCAGTAAATCTCACGGGATGGGTGCCAGGGACTGTCAGGTGTTTCTGCCGGGTGGCTGGAGCGGGCAGGTACCGAGGGCATCCTCACCTCTGATGGGTGATGGCCTCACCCATGCTGGCAATGCAGTGGGTGCTTCCCGAGGGATGCCTCGCCCTGGGTGCCTTTGCAGAGCTCACAGCGCTGGCTGAGGATGCCCAAGTGTCCCTCACCTTGCTGGTGATTCACCCCGAGGTCCCCTCCTGCTGCAGCTCTGCATGCTGATGCTCCATGGCCGGTGCCGGAGTGGGTGCAGCCAGGTGGGTGCTGCGCTGGTCCTGCGGGGCTCCGTCAGCTGGCACCCAGCCATGTCGCAGGGTGCAATGGAAACCCTTAGGTGTTCAGGGGGGATGCAAAGTCACGGCTTTCTCTTGGCTTGAGGTGCTCGGAGCTCATCTGTTGGCTTTTCACCCTTGGTCTTGTTTATTTTGAGCTCCTGCAGAGGTGCTGGGGCTGTGGAAGGGCACCCACAGGCGTGCAAGGGGAGCAGGGCCCTGCTGTCAGCCGGGGGATTAGCACACTGCTTAATTGTAAACGCACTGACAGTGCTGACACCTCAGAAGTGCAGCTTGAGCAGCCTGCCGTCACCTCCGGGAGCTCCTGCTCTTGCTTCCCGACAGATTTTCAAACAACAGACGGGGGGGGGGGCTGGATTGACAACGTGCTGCAGGGCGGCAGCGGCGGTGAGTGGGGAGCTGCTGTCACGATGGCTTGGCGAGGCTTGCAAAATGCCCCTCTCCCTCGTTAAAAAAAGGAAACAAGGAAATAACCTGACGGTGTGCGGACGAGCAGCATGATGTACCAGCTGCTCCCTTCGGAGGTGGGCTGGGAGAGCTGCCGGTGGTCGTATGGAGCAGAGAGGACGCGGCTAAATCTCTGCCGTTGCATTCTCGCAGGGTGAGTCCAGCACGGCGCTTGGTTCAAGCGACTGCTAAATAAGCGAGAGGAGATGATGTTTCTCTGGTTGGTGCCGCAGGTGCGCTCCTGGAGGGCCACTCGTTTCGGTTTAAGATACATTTGTGCGATGCCTCGTGTGGGATGCGGCTGCAGAGCACAGGGCAGAGGTCTGAGGTGGGATTTATCATTTCAGAATCTGCTGTTTCAGGTACTCCCAGCCCAGCTCCACCTGCTGACATTTGCTATCCCCTCCCCTGGGTGTCTGCAGGGTCCTTCGCTGCAGATGCACATGGGAACAGGGCAGTGGGAATTTATGTTTCATTAGCAAGTGCCTTGTCGCCCCTCTCACGATGCTTTTCCAGATACAGAATTACTTCCAGCTTGGCTGTCAAGGTAATTCCCAGTGTGCTGATTTGCCTCCTTTCTTCTGTGTCTTTGCTGGTGCCAATGTAGGACCCAGAATCAAAATATTGTCTCTGGCACCAGTGAAGCATCGGACAGCCAGAGCAATGGTACAGCGGGTTTTAAAAACATGGTGTTGACCTCAGCCACCTCCATCTCCAGGCTTTCCTGAGCTCCCGTGCTCCCAGCTTAAACAGGAGAACTACCCCAAAAATCCGTGTTGGCTCCTCTGTAACCTCCCTTTTCCCTCCAACCTGCTCTGCTCCTGGCTCACATTCGAGTTTTCCTGTTACCAGCGTGAAGCTGTCTGGTCCCTGAGAAGCCCCCGTTGCTTCTGGGTTTCCAGCCCTTCACCTCCCGCACTCTTCGGAAGGCGGAGGGGCTGCTGCAGGGCCTGAGCCCCAGGCGACCGCATTTTAGCTGGGTGCAGCCTGACGTGAAGTCGGCGCCAGCGGTGGCTGGACACGTGTGTGTGTGTGCGTGTTCACACAGAGACAGGAGGGAAGGAAGGGGGTTACGTCTCGCGATTATTTTGTTGTCGGAGCTACAGGCCTTAATTCAGTAGGCCCTACAGAAACACGACCATCGCAATCCATGAGCAGCTTCAGGGATGACCTGGGGCTTGTGCCTGCCTTTCCTTTAGCTTCGCCCCGGCTGCATGGAGGTGGTCGGAGTTTCAAAAGAGCTTTCCCTAGCGCTCCAGCACAGCGTTCCCCTGAGACACGGAGATTTTGCCTAAGAAATAATGTTTCTTCTGGTTTCTTTGCTCCCCTCACGGCTGCTGAGCACCGGTAATTTGCAGAAGAGAGAAGAGGTGCCATCAAACCCGTTCTGTTTATTCCTTAATAGCTTGTTCAGTGCTGTCTTAAGCCATCAGTAAATATCTTCCACAGAGCTTTGCGGGGAAAGGACCGAAGTGTCAGAGGAGCTTTTCCCTGGTGTCACTTCCTGTCCCCTTCTGAACGGTGGCTGGGCCAGGTCTGAGTTTCCACTGGACACGGCAGAGCCCTGAGCCCTGGCCCCAAGCACGGGCTGTGCGGGACTCATGGGATGCTTGTGTGGACGGAGCAGAGCCCGTCCAAGCCACATGCCCTATTTTTGGGTGCAAGCTGGTGCCTGGGCTGTTTTTTCAGCTCCTGCTTCCCTGTGTTGTGGGTAACTCTCCCGTCCCGTCTTACTGCAGCACCTCACCTTTAATTGCAAAACGATTTGCGGCTGCAAAGGTGATGTTTTCCAGCAGTTCTGATGGGGCTGAGCCAGCGTGAGGTTTCCTTGCCCTGTGCCGAATTGCTTTGCAGGAGCGCTCCTCTCCCGGCCAAATCTGCGGAGAGCCAGCACAGGGGGAATGACATTGCTTTTGCACGGGAGGAGTGGAGAGAGGATGCATCGCTCTCCTGCTTCGATCACCTGTGGGCTTTTCCCTGGGGCTTTCCCACCTGCAAGCAGAATTTACCATGGAAAGTGCGTTGCTGCTCTCCCTCCCCAGAGCCTTTGGGGACATTCCCGTGCCATTTCACCGCTCCTTGCTTCCCCTGAGCAGCCCCTGGCTCAGGATGGGGTTTCCCCTGTGCTTTTCAAGCTATGTGCTGGCTTCTGAGCACCTTGACTTCCCTCTGCTCCTCTCGCAGGTGATGAAGCTGCGGAAGCTGGCCCAGCAGGTCGCTAACTGCCGGCAGTGTCTCGAGCGCTCGACGGTCCTCATCAACCAGGCAGAGCACATCCTGAAGGAGAACGACCACGCGCGGTTCCTGCAGACAGCCAGGAACGTGGCTGAGAGGTGAGCTGGCACGCCTGGCTCGGGACACCCATGGGATGTTGCTGGAGCTGTCCCCTGGTCACAGGTCCCTGCCCAGGGATACCCTGTCCTCCCCCCTGCAGCCCTCCATCGTGCTGCCCTCAAATACATGCCGGTCAGGGGTGTCGCCGGTTCCCATCCCTCCAGGACAGCAGTTGCGTGGCAGGTCCTAACGAAGCTGAACGTCTGCTATGGGAGCAAACATCGTTCCCTGAGGCGGGGGGAAGTGGTGGAAATGCCAATCCAAAGGGAGCTCGGGGGTCAGTTGGGGCTGGGACCCCCAAGAATGGAGCCCCCCACCTCTCTGGGGACCTGTCCCCAGGCTGGGCCCCCCTCCTGGGGCAGGAGCAGCGGTTAGTGGGTGCGAGCCGGTTTCCTGATGGCATGTAACGTCACCGCTGCTCGCACCTTTTTAATCCCACGTCTCGCCGCTGCTGGGTGTCGGGAGCAGCGCGCACCCTGATGTGTATTGATGGCCTCGTCTTTTCTTTCAGGGTCGCCATGGCAACTGCATCCTCTCAAGTTCTGATACCAGATGTCAATTTTAATGATGCCTTTGAAAACTTTGCTTTAGATTTTTCCAGAGAGAAGAAGCTCCTGGAGGGGCTGGATTATCTAACCGGTGAGTGCACAGGCGCGCTCCCCACCGCCTGCGCCCTGCGTCTTCCCCGCAGCCCTCCTCCCCTGTGCCCCGCCGGGGGCTGGCAGGCGTATTTTAAAGCAAACTAGGTTCCCACTCATTCTCAGCGGTAAAAAGTGCCTGGTCAGCTGCGGCAGAGCAGAGGCCCTGCTGTCACCGGACAGTGACATTTCCCCGTCCTCCTGTTTGCACTCTGCCTCTCCCAGAGCGCAGGTGGAGAAGTTCAGAAAGCAGGTGAAAAATGATGGTCTCCACGACCCAGGGAGGAGGCTGATGCCCGTAAGGATCCGAGAGGGCGGGTTACAGAGAGGGAACAATGAATTAATCAATTATTGTACTTCTAACGCACTGCATGCTTTAGCATTTCCCTTTTGCTGCCTTTTTTGTGGGTCTCTTGGTGCTAAATTATGAACTCCTGTGGGCAGAGACCTTGCTGGGCCTCTTGGTGCTGCCTTGATGCCCATAGCACAGGCTAAACATTGCTCTCATCTGGGGCGATGCGGGGTGTCCGGGACCAGCCCTGCCGCAGCCGGCTGCTGCTGGACCGTGCTGGGAAACCAGGGGGAGGGATGAAAGCTCCGGAGGAGCGAGGACATCATTACTCACCCAAATCCGATTTTCTTCATCGTGAAGCAGATCAGTGTGCAATGAAAAATTAACAACAAAAGTGTGTTCGGAACAGTTAGGGGATGAAATACTTGTTCCACAATCAGTGCCGAGAAATAGGTGGATTTCGAAGTGGCTTCTCAGCTTGTTTCAGGGTGGGGGTGTCAGCCCCGACGGAGGCAGCAGCGACAACCCCTCATTCTGGCATGCCTGAAAACACACTGGCCATGGGTATTTATTTTGTGGTCGCACTAAAAAGTTTAATTAAGTGGGAAACTCAGTAACAGATAAAATGAGACAGTTGTTTGTGTCGAGAGACTCTGCTCCCCACACAAGCCCATCTCTATCCTTAAGGGAGCAAAAAAGCCCTGGGTATATTAAGAAAAGAAAGCACAAGCTTACTGAAATACGCTATCTGTGATCTCCTGCAGCACCGAACCCGCCGTCCGTCCGAGAGGAGCTTTGCACGGCCTCCCACGACACGATCACCGTCCACTGGATCTCGGAGGACGAGTTCAGCGTCAGCTCCTATGAGCTGCAGTACACCATCTTCACCGGCCAAGCCAACTTCATCAGTAAGTTGCTGCGCGCCAGCTCGCTTTGGGGGACCATGGACCAGCTTGGGCAGAAAAAGGTTCTCGGGGAGAATCAGCAGGTTTAAAGGCTAGGAATTAGAGGAGGAGACTGCAGTAAAGGATCCTCTGAGGACACCGCTCAGGGCTGTAATGAAAATGGTGGAGGACCCCCCCATGCTGGGGATCCGTAACTGGATTGCTTTGCCCTGCACTTGGTGTCTGCAGCCTCCGGCTCGGTGAAGCGTGTGGTGCAGTAGAGGGTCTCATCCATCTCACAGCTACCAGATCCGTACCGACCGTACGGGCAGGGCAGCGCCGGCTGCTCTGTGGGCTGATAATTAAGCGTGATTTATATACCCTCCGTAACAATATTGAGGCATGTCTCCAGGTAATTTTTCATGAAAATAACTGCCGTACCTAATCATTTTTCCACACCGCCACAAATTTGCTTGGCAGAAATGGGATTTGGGGACCGAGGAGGGCTCTCGCTGATGGGTCTGTGTGGTACCTGATCACTTAGGAAGTGCTGTGGTCGGACAGCAAGGAACCTGCAGCTCAGGTCGCAGCACCCAGCTCCTCTGGGAGAGCCGGGGCTTTATGGACTGTGTGGTGCTCAGCGTATTTTCCATGCTGTGATATCTTCTAGTGCAACAGCACAGCTTTAAAACAGTTTTATAGGGCTGAACCTGTCCCCAGGCTTGCCACGAGGTCAGGACAGCAACCTCTTAGATGCAAAGCTCCCTCCTGCATATTTGTTATTTGATGAAGACTGTGGTAGTTATGGGGTTTTAAATATTACATGGATTTTAACAGTGCATTTAACAGCTGGCTCCACCATTTGGGGAGGGAGGTAATGGGATCCAGAGGCTTCCGTGCAACAGATGGTTGGTTGTTTGCGAGGCACCCTCGGAGGCATGGTGTGTCTTCAACCAGAGCGAGCAGGAGAAGGCAAGCTTGTGATTACGGTGACTTTGAAGGGATGCACTCTGCCCCTGGTCCTGCTGCCTGAGTGCGATGGAAAACAGAAACAGTGACAGCAATGAGGGAAGCAGAAGCAACGAAGGGAAAAGGAGGTGGTGGGAGAGACGTGTTGCAAATCGGAGGGAGGTGGAGCACCTCTGGCAAAGCATCATCCCGGCAATCTCCTGCTTCTCTTCCAAAGATCAGGACCTTAAAAACCAGAGTTGTCCTCCAAGAGCATCCCGGCCGTGCGCGGGGGCTCCGGTATACCGCTGCTTATCAGCATCGCTGTTAGCCGAGGAGGCCATGCCCGGGAGGATTCCTACGAGCCCCTTGCAGCGCCGTGCTGGACGGGGCCAAGGTGTTCTGAGGGTACAAAACAGCGCCGGGCACGGCAGAGCTGAGCTGTCGCAGGCAGGCTCTGCCTGCAGCTGTGCTGAGGCCTCAGGTGGTTGTACCCACCCGTGCAAACCTCCCCGTCCGACATCGGGGCTGGAGTTAGCCAGGCAGAGGTCATCAGATGTCCTGAATCAGCGGAAGGCTCAAAGGTAAAATGAACCAGAAATTGCCTGAGGATTAAAACTGAAGGAATGTGCTGAATGTCTATTTAATTTCCTCCCCGCACACCTAAATTCATCAAAAGAGACTCTGAGCTTTTCAGCACCGTGGCTGATCGTTAGGGAGAGCTGGTAAACTGCAGGTTGAAAAAGCCAGGGCTGGAAACTGTGACCCCCACCCCTGAGGACAGATGTGTCACATCTGCAGGAGCCATTTGGTCGTCCTCTTTGTTTGCTGTCAGGGAGGTTTATTTGAAAAAAACAAAAAGCTGGTTGTTTGTCCCTGCTGTAAAGCCAAGGACGCTTTGCCAGTCTCAGCAGCAGTGTTTTATTTCTTCGGGTGCCCGGTGAGTCCTCGAGGTGTCAGAAATATGTACCTGTTATGATTTCTTGTAACACTGCCTTTTTCCTAAAATTGGAGGGAGGGGGTTTGCGCTCTGGAGGAAAGTTAATCTGCGGTCTGGGTTATAGGAGAGAGTCCAGGGAAACTGCTTGTTTCATACAAGAAAAAAAAAAATGGATGTTGTAATGGGAGAACAAAAATATAGCTCCCGGTTTGTCTGTCCTGGAGTAGTGCTTTGGAGGAGCACAGCATCCCCACAGTATGGCTCTTCCAAGAAAGTTTTATTCCTGGTTTTCCGTAGTAGCACTTACCGTTGTAAGAAGTGCTGACAAAATGCTTCAGAGTGGGCTTTTTGGGCGGCTGTCAGTTTATCTCGTGGTCAGGAAGACGTTGGCGCTGGAAGCGCAGCGTGGCGGCACAGGAAGGCTGTGAAATGCACTTTGAAACATGCAGGAAGCTGCCAGAGAAAGTTACTGCTTGCGACGTTCAAAGCCAGATAACGCTCGCGTCCCCAGCCTCGGCCAGCAGCCTTTGCCCTCGTTTTGGAAAACAAGATGATTTATTTCCTCTTGGTCAGAGGTTCGGTGTGGGCACCCGGTGCTGCAGCAGCTGGATTTCCTCTGCTCAGCACTTCTCTCCTCCCCCAGCCACGACATGTTGTCTCCAGCATTTTGTTCTTCTCTGAAAGCCTGGCAGAGCTCAGCAACCTCTTTGTCTCCGTTCTTAGGTGGCCACCAGCCTCCATCTCCCCTGCACTTACCAGCTGAGGAAGAAACGTGGACCACGCTGGTATCGCCGAGCTGTTTATTGGGGAGGGACACCTGAAAGCCTTTGCACCAGCTCTGCGTAGGCCGGGCTGACGTACAGCTCGGTCAGGTTGCCCAGGGCTTGCTTCCTGAGCGTTGACCGTCTCCAGGGACGGAGAGTCCCTGGGTCTCAGGGCCCTGCTCCAGTGCTTCCCCACCCTCAGCTAGAAGAATTTTTTCCGTATCTAACCAGGAGTTCGCCTGCTGCAACTCGTGCCCTTGGCCTGGGGCTGTGCTGGGGGAAGGATCTGGCTCCCAGCTCTCCCCCCGTATGCCACTTTGGGTGCATGGCTTGGATTCCAATCCGTCGAGGGGCTTGGGAATTCGTCACCTACCCACCTTTGGGGGCTGTGTGGGTTTGGCACAGCCGTTAGGAAGGTGGGGGCTGTGGGAACTGCAGGGGTGATGAACAGCAAGGGCAGCTCTGGAAGAAAGCCCAGAGGGGCACGTGTCAGGAGTGGCTTCCTCGGCCGTCTTTGGTAGCTCCTCATAGAAGGAGTAAAGAAAACATCAGTTAACGTCTCAGAGGAGAAAATGAATAATGTATTGTCACTTGAAATAACACAGTCAGGTCCGGGTGATGAGCGTTTGAGTCCTGGCTGAACTCGTGCGTGAAGAGGCACTGGAAACAGTGCGCTGGGGCTCACCTAGCAGGAGCACGAGGAGGCTCCCCATGAGGGACATACCTTTCCAAAGAGCACACAGCTGGCCTGTGGAAACCATCCCCTTCACGTTCTCCTCAAAGCCAGAAGCTTGGCAGGAGTTGGACATTTTTATGGATGACGAAAGCTGCAATAAAAAGGATGTTTTTAAGCTTTGGCAAGGATAGAAGCCCTCAGTCTTCAAGGCCAACCCCTTCTTGCTTGTTTTGGGAAAGAAACCTCCTTGGGAGGCCAGATCATTCCCAGACTGTCATCTCTCAGCCACCTTGTCCTTTCCGATGAAGGATCCAAAGCTGGTCCTTGTCTGCAGGGAGATAACACCTACCAGTGCTCGGCTGGAAGCTGTGTGCTCTGATGAAAGCAGCTCTGCATGTAGGATGCGATTGGTATCACATCTGTTTTATTTTCTACTTCAAATAACATTGCTCTGCTCCCCTAGGCCATTTCCACGTATATTTTAAACCAAATCCAGGCTGACAATGACTGCAACCTGCCCTTGTCCTCCGGCTGAGCGAGCCACCGGAGATAAATAAACACCCCAATGTAAGCCTTGAAAGGAGGTGTGGAGCATTTTCCAGGCTCCTGCCTTCCAGCCGTGCACACATATGCTGGCGATAGGAGGCTAAAAACCTTCCTTCAGTCACCCATAACTCACAGCCTGCTCCTCACGTATCGTCTCGCTTTCACCTCCAGCCCCGCTGGATCTGAGAGGCCTCCAGCTACTGCATCTGAGCTTCCTCCTACTCTTCTTTCTGTTTAAAGCCGCAGTCCCGTGTTGCGATAGCTGCCCCACAGCTGTTTTCTGGGAGCCCAGGGCTGCTGTGTGCTGCAGTGGATGGTCCTGGGCACTCGCTGCCCCCAGCCCATTGGTGCCAGCGCTGGAGGTTGCTCCCGAAACCCGCAGCATCCTTGTCCCCCAGCGCTGGCCGTTCCAGGTACTGGTGCAGCCCACAGGTTATTGTCACCCCAGCCGTGTCGGCGGCAGTAACAGCATCCGTGGCACCATGAAGGGCTTTTCTCCTTCCCTGGAGTGCTGTGTCATCCCACCTTAGATACAACACTACATTTTCAGTACGTGCTGGGCCCTGCAGCTCTGGCAGCACAAACCACTGCAGCGTTAGGGCTTAGCGCCGGCAAGGTCTTTGGGCTCTTAATTTCCTTCCATTTCCAGAGAGAGTTTAGGCTCCTGAACGTTTTCCAAGCATCCGGATCCCAATCCCTTCACTGGGAGCTGTAATTTTCTTTGAACCACTTTGCAGACCAGTCTACACAGGGAGCCGAAGCATCAGCATCCCTTGGACATGGATTAGTGCTTCCCACCCCGGAGCAGCGAGCGCTGTGCAGGAGGAGGATTAGGGTGCAGACATGTCCCTTCCTGCTGCCGGCATTGCATATTGCAGCAGGGAGGTTGTCCTGCAGGAGCAAAGAGATGAGAGAGGGTGGTGGTGGGCATCACCTTCCCCCGGGCACCGGCAGCTGCCTGCGCCGCCTGCCCTTGCTGGAAGGTGCCACCGGTTGAATCCCTCTTTCTCTGCACCCTTTCCCCATCAATTCCCACGGTGGCATCTTGTGATGCCAGTGCCCCACCTCTGCCTTTGCCTTACCAGGCATTGCCTTCACTTGATAATAAAAAAGGCTCTTTGAGTTGCTGGGGTTTATCATCTCTGTAAATTTTCCTGCAGGTGCTCTTAACTCTCAGGCAGGCGGTAAATCAGCCTGAGGGATGCGTGGTCGGTGAGCTCTGCATTAGCAGCACATCATCTTTGTATTCTGTCCTTTCCTGTGAATAAATCTTCCCCCCCTCTCCCGTACCACAGGTCTCTACAACTCCATGGACAGCTGGATGATTGTCCCCAACATCAAGCAGAACCACTACACCGTCCACGGGCTCCAGAGCGGCACCCGCTACATCTTCCTCGTCAAGGCCATAAACCAGGCGGGCAGCCGAAACAGCGAACCCGCCAGGCTCAAGACAAACAGTACGTGCCCGGGCGCTCGCCTCGCGGTGATGGGTGGTGGGAGAGCACCTTCATCGGCGCTTGAGTCCAAAGGGCTGTGGCTGAGCTCCTGCGCGCCCACGGTTGCTGGCAGCGTGATGGAGGCCCCCGGGTTATTTAAATTGTTTAACATGCCCTAGTTGGTGTCTGAGCTCCTTCCCTGCCTTGAGGGATGGTCTCCAGCTACCCCACGCCATGCCTGGGGCTCCCATTAGCTCTCTGCTCCTGTCAGCGCCCGTCCCTACGGGTCCCTGGGACAGCTGGGATTTTAGGAGACTATGAAGGTCCATCTTCCTGGGCTTTTTGGGGCTGATGAATGCAGTCCCAGGGCTATTGTGTGCTTGTGTGTGGCTTTGCTCACAGAGGGTTGCGATTTTGGGGAGCCATAAGGAGATCGAAAAGTGTCTGTGTGGTAGTGGACGGGGCTTTGCAGCCACATGCAAAGCAGAAAAGAAGTTGCACTTCACATTGCCCCGGGGACAGCCAAGGAGGGTTAAATATGTTTAGGGAAATCAGAGTCAGATTCGACCAAAAATCAGAGGGCAGCAGATCCGGACCCGTCACGGCAAGGAGGGAGTTTCTGGTTTTGCAGCAGGAGGAGGGAAGCCTTTTCCCACCACGGGGCCATCAGCACCCACTGCCTGGGGGGACGTCACAGGAGAGACAGTGTGAGATGTTGAGGGAGAAAATAAGTCAGCTCTCCAGGCTTCTGCCCACAGCTGCATCTCTCCCATGCTCATTGAGGCTGTCCCTGCACAGCCCCGGCGAGCACAGCCCTCCCCTGTGTTCCCTTTCCCGACATTGTAATTGCTCCTGCCTTGGCTGGGCTTGCGAGATGATTTGTCGCCTCTGCCTCCTCGTTTTCTTTGCGCGACTTTAAACCAAATGAAATTAAGTAAAGGCAGTGTAGCGGCGGCGGGGCTGGAGGGAAGCTGCCAAGGAGCAAACTCCAATCCAATTCTGCCTTGTTTATTAAAAATGTATCCCTCCTGCGGTTGCTGTTTTTAAGTGCTTCCCCGTGCTTTGAAAGACGCCCGCTCTGGAAATAAGAGATGGGTGGCTTGACGAGCCGCGAGTGATGATGTGACACAGCGGCACAGAGGGGAGCGAGGGTGGTTTGCTTCGGTAGCAGCTCCCGGGGGACAGGGCTTTTGTTTTTTTAACTGTGTGTCAGTCGTCAGAGACGCCAGCACGCTGCTGAGGGCGCCTCTTTGGAGAGGAACTCGATTTAGTAGATTAAATAAGAGCCCAGTCAGGGTTTGAACTCCCCGTGTTGCAGGGATGCGTCTGCAGCAGCTTCCTGCATATTTAAAGTCTCAAGCAAGCCTCACCTGAAGCGCTGTGCAAGCGGCTGCGTGTGGCCGTCGTTCGGTGTGTGCCGGGAGCTCCCTCCACACGACCGGGTGGCCGAGGAACCGGTGCCGGCGCCGCCTGCTCGGGCGATGGGGAGGAGCGGCGCATGGCGTTGATGGGCACGCGTTCCTCTCGGCCACTGGCTCAGCGTTTATCTGCAGCCCGTGAAAAGTGTTTAGGGAAACTTCTGAATGTTTGATTTAGCAATATAAGTGTATATAATATATATTTATGTATTTTCTTTCTGTGGCCAGCCTGGTACAGGGGCCCCTTTGGGGTGTTAGCTGCTCATCATTGGGGTGGTGCCGGCTGAAGGTGCTGCCGCTTCATGCTGCACCCCCAGCACATCCTCGCCGGCCATTTCTCCTGCCTGTGTTTGTCGTTACGTGGCCACAGGGCTTTCTCCTTTTCAAGTGGGCGATGAGAAGATAGCGCACGCTTTTCCACTGCTGTAACCTTGGCAGAAGTGTCAGCAGCTCAACGAGGAGATGGGCCAATTAGCATATTTCACAGCCCTCTCTCTGCTCCTGAAGTGACATTTGGAGAGATTCCTTCATCGCCAGAAGGTCAGTGTCAGGACACATATCGATTTCCGCAGCGTTAGTGCTGTCAGTGCTGGCGCTAAATGTGGTTTCCCGAACAGAAGAGCTTGGGAGAATGGTTTCGGTTTAGCAACAGAGAGAAACCTTCCTTTGCTGAGTCTGGGCCTGAGCAGGTCTTATTTATTAGCAAGTGTCCAAAAGTGGATGAAAGTGCCAGAATACAGGGACAGCCCCAGCTCTGGTAGTAAATAAAGTGCAGGGAAGGTGGTTTTTATGGTCCTTGCCTTGACCATTGCAGACTGGTCTTATTCTCACTCACATTTCCGTCTCCTCCTGATTTACGGTCTCCTTGGTGAGACCTCCTGTGTCGTACGGGGTGGCTCACATCCACGTCCCATCTGAAACGTCAGCCTGGTCTCGTCCGGAGGGGGGGTTTTGCTGCAGCACAAGCTGCGGGCTTGCTGCTCCGCATCCGTTCCGCTGAATGTTGGAGGTTGTCTCCTGCTTCTGGGGGATCTCGGTCCAGTTGTTACTGCAGATGTTGTGTAAACCAACACGCAGCCCTGCCTGTCCCTCTGGATGGCTTTTTCGACACGCCGGAGCTGGCATGATTAGTAGGACCTGCTGAGCTTCACCATAATTGATTCCTTCCATGAAGCATCAAGAAAATCTGGCAGTGTAGCCGCCCCGTTAACAGCCCTTGTCTTGCAGACAAATTACTGCTGAGGCAGATAGAAAACTAAATATTATTATCTGCACCCAGGATGAGCGAGCCTCCGCGCCGCCCTCCCTCGTGCACCTCTTCCAGGGAGCAAGGGGCGAACAGGAGCATCCAGAGCCGGCGCATCTGCTCATCTCGATGGGTGGCCGGAGCCCCCCGAGGCCCAGGGGAGCTGGGCGGACGTCGGGAGCCCTGCAGGCAGGGGGTGCAGGCTTCCGCCTGCCAGCACCTCCCCTCCGCCCGTCTCCGTTCCCGGCACACCACTGGCCTGCTTAATTAACCTTGAACATTTTCCTAGCGGCAAGGTCGGCTGCCCCCTCCTCCCTCTTTGCTCCCGCGCACCCAAGGCCAGCCAGGATTTCCTCCTCTCTGCTCAGATGCCGCACCGCTCGAGCCTTCGCAGGGAAGGGAAGCACAGTTAAGCTGATAAAACACCCCAGAGGGTGCAGCTTGCTTGTCCGGCGTTGGAGCTGGCCGGTTTCCCACAGCTCTCAAGCCCCGTGCAGGCGCCGTGGATGGATGAGCCAGCGAAAGGCTGTAGGGAATATTCCAGCAAGCTGAATTTGTGAGATAAAAGTTATCTGAGTGACCAACCCAGAATGTGTACGTTAATGAAAACTCAATGGGAGGAACCGCCGTAACCCAGCGCTCTGCCAGGCAGGGCTGGGGGGGCTGGAGAGGTGCAGTAACCCGGGAGCAAAGGGGAAGATGATGAAGCAGGTACGTGAAGGCTGCTCTGCCCATGCTCCATCTTGTGCAGCCAAAGGCCCCCCCAGAAGACATTGCAGAGCAGTGTCCGTCTCGCGGGGGGAGCCTGGCCGGCACCCTGGCATCTCCATCTGGCCCAGCAGCACCGAGCAATTCTTTTCTCTTGCTTTGTCTTCCCTTGCATGTGAAAACCGTAATGCTCTCCTCTCCCTTCTCCTCTGGTTTGTGCTGCCCGCAGGACGGAGGTGCGGTTGGGGTGCCGGCAGCACCCCGCAGCTGTGGGGCAGCCCCCTCGCCTGGCCGGGCTCTCCGGTGGCGGCTGAGCCCTGCTGCCGCTACCGTCCCCGCATCAGGGGACCTCTGCTTCTCCCAGCTGTGCTGGCCTTAAGTCACGAATCCTCCAGCATCTTCCCATACCCCCCCTTGTCCAGCACAGCATCGTTTGGGTGCGTGGTGCAGGCAGCCACAAACGCAGAGGACCCTGCTGGGCTGACGCGCTGGGGATTTGAGGCAGCTGCGGCTGGGACCATTGAGAGTCTGTGAAATCCGTGTTGTCTCCCAGTGCCAGGGTGGTATTTTGGGAAGGGGGTCAGATGGGAGCGGGCACCCGGCTGTGTCCTCTGGAACACCCTCTGTCCCGAGCAAGGTTTTGCAACCCAGCCCGTGTGCTTTTTAACTCCCACCTTGCCCGTCACAGCACACCGTCTGCAGCCCTTGGGCCAGGATGTGCCAGCACAAACCAGCGACAAGGGTTGGACTCTGGTTGTTCACACTGACCTTAAGAAGGGGTTGTCTTCGTGAAAAGGGCTGTGACTGTCTCTCTCCTGACGGAGCCGAGTATTTTTATACCTCAGTTCCTCAAAGCTTGTCTCTTTGCATTACTGCTGGAAAAAGATAGCTACAGAAATATTAAAATAGCTAGAGGAAAGGAGGGAGCGGGTCACTCCCAATTTGCAGCTTTACTTTCAGACCTCTCAACTCAATTATCTAGCAAATTGGGCTCCAAGGAAAATCAACACGAGCTACCATCAGGTACCAGAGAGCAGCGCGGATGAGCTCCATTACGGGGTCGCACTTGAAAGCTCTCCAGCCTTGCCGTAGCTGATGTTCGCAGCGGCTCCCAGCCCTGGCTTGGGAACACCCTGGCTGCGTAGTGTTGGTGCGGGCGGTTCTGCCCACCAAGGTCGGTGTCTGTAGCCAAAAATGGGAGCGTGCAGGAGGGCACGGCTCGTTGTGCACCACAGCACCTTCCCCTGCGCCAGGCCAGGGACCGCTCCAAAGCGTGGTTTTTAAGTTGTTTGCAGTTATTTAAGGTGTTTTGCTGCAGCTGCCCCGTTCAGTTTGCTTTGTGCTAAAGTAGATGAACCCCTGTAGAAATCCTGTCCGGTAGCTGTATGCTCTTTATGTATCTTGCATGAAAACTCACAGCGACAAAAACCACTAGAACTCAGTTTGGTTCTTTACAACATCTTGGTGTTCTGTTTGCAAAAACAGGGGTAGTCTGGGGGCTTTTAGAGGGCAATCGTTGAAAAATAAGGAGGTCGGATGAAGTCTGTGCTTTGGAAGCAGGCGACGGGGGAGTGCTGGGGAGATCACGCAGGTTTGGTTGAGCTTCTGCATAACCTGTGTCCCAGTGCTGTCACCTCCCTGCCAGCCCAGAGGAGGGCACGGGCAGGGCTGTCCTCCCAGCCCGGCCAGGGTGGGCACAGGCGGCCGTGAGAAATGCCGTGAGCGTGGGGAGCGTGCCCCCAGAACGAGCCCCCGCTGCAGGAGGGCATCCTCGTGGCAGCAGATCTATAACCAGAGCCGTGCCGAGGGCTCTGGCGTGGCAGTCCCAGCTGCCCTGCAGAAGGCACGTGGCCCGTGCATGCACCGCACGGGGTTACCTGTAGAGCCAGAGCTGAACGCAGCCCCATCATTTTACGCGTCTCTCCCGGAGTGATGTGGGCTGGGGCAGAGCATGGAGGATTTTTTTCTGTCCCATGGAAAGGAGGTTGCTGTCGCTGCTGCTCAGCAGCTGCTTTAGCTCAGCTGTGCTGTTGATGTGGTTTCACGTGCAGCTGATAATGTATCAGGACTCCACTTTGCAGTTCCCTTTAAGAAAAAAATAGGGAATTGCAGATGGAAAAACCTCTGGGGAAAAAAAAAAACAAACCACTGTTAAATTTGCAAAGCCAAGAGCACAGGATTTAAAAAGCACCAGAATTAAGCTGCATGTGCAATTTAATTTTATGCCTGCTATTCCTGCATTATGCAGCGGTCTTTAATGCGCAGTCCCACGCCCCTCGCCCCGTCGGGCTCCCCGCCGGTGCCAGCGGTGAGGGGCCGTGGCGCAGCAGAGCGCCTGCTCACCGGTGTCCCCAGCCGGGCTCGGTGGCTCGGAAGAGCTGGCTGCTGCCACAGCCAGCCGGTGCCTTCATCAGTCCCACTTTGTCATCAGCGCTACTGGAACAGACTGTTGCAGGAATGTTTGGGGCAGAATTTCCACCCCTGCTGGTGCTCTCCATAGGAAAACCCACCACTCTCGTGGGACACCACTGCCCCACACCCAGCCCCTCCCTGACGGCGCGGTGCCCACGGGCATGGCGGGGCTCCCTGCTGCCGCTCCCCTGGGGATGGGTGCCGTGCTCCCCGTAGGAGGGTGCAGGGATGGAGCAGCAGTTTCCAGAGTAGCTTTTCCTTTGCAGCAGAAGCCAGAAAGGGACGGTCACCAGCCCTCAGCACCCCCGGGGATGCTCCTGTGTTGCGCAGAGGGGTAAATCGAGGCACAGTCTGTGCCTGAAGCCTGTGACCGTGTAGGGATGGACCAGGAGATCCTCAGGGCTGGGCAAACTCATTTAGCCATACAAAAAAATGGTGCTGTGTAGAGAAGCCTGTCCTGAACTGAGAGCAAAGAGCGTGATGGGAAAATGCTGGAGCAGGGAGCAGAGAGGCTCCCCAAACACACTGGCTCTCTCCCCTTGCCACCCCGAAATGGAGGGCTTCATTTGGGCTTCTCAAAACTCAACCTTCTGGCTTCTCCTTTCCACATCTGGTCTTAAAATGACCCGAAATAATTAAAGGAGAAAAAAAAAGCATTGAAGCAAAAGGGATTGTGAATTCCGTCCCCCGCCAAAGAAAAGCTAAGCCTGGCTGAGAAGAGCCGTTCTGGCAGGGCAGTGGGGGGTTCAGGGGCTGGGCATCAGCCTGGGCATCGCTGGCAGGGCTGCCCGCGAGCAGCCTGAGCAGAAGATGCACCAACTCCCCCGCCCCTCCACGCTGCAGAAGTCTGTGTTTGCGAGTATTTTTCTGACCCCATCCCCACCTGTGTCCCTGCACGCACAAGACCTGGACTCGGGAGCCAGCGAGAGTTTGTTTTGCGGCAAGGCTGTGTGGCACCAAAAATTGGAGCCTTCCAGAAAAATCCTTGGCGCTCGCTGTTGAACGTGTTGCACAGCTGGTGCCCAGAAGAGACGGTGTTCATCGATGCGAGGGAGGGCAGACGTTCCCCTGGCCTCGCGGATCTTCAGAAGGGTTTTATCAAAGCGAGCAGGACAGACAGTGTGTCAGTAAGGAAACAGTTTGGCTTTCTGTGTGCTGGTAGTGTTACAAAGGAATTGCAGTTGGGTTTCAAGCCAGCATTAAAGATCTGCAAAATCCATCAAACTCAGTTCTGTTAATTGCGGAGGAAGCCCCGGGGCGTGCGCTCGCTGGCTGGCCCTGTGCTCACACCTCCCTTCCAGCCTCTGCTAAGCACGGGCTGGACCCGACGCCTTTGATTTGCTTCCACCGCCGCGTGCACAGCCCAGGCTGTCTTCTCCGAGTGGTGAGACCTTGTTTGGCAGTGGAGAAGCACTGGAAAACCTCGGGCACGCTTCCTATAACATGTAATAGCAGCCTGTGCGCTACGGGGAGCAGTCTGTGTCGGCTGCTGATGGGGATTTGGGGATGTGCTTGATGCTGCGGTACTGCTTCTGTGATTCGGTGTCGTTATACCAGCACTTAAGGGTCTGTTCTCCCTTCCCTGTGCTCATATAACTCCCGTTACTGCTAATAGAGTATGGATCTGTTCAGGAATTCAGCCTACATGCCCTGCCTAGGTTTGGTTCGCAGTGCACTTATATGGCATCTTCAGTGGCATTTCCATTGCCTGGAAGCATCCCCCTGTGTGTGCCACGACATTTTACATCATAAACAGAGGGCAGAAGGGAGCTGCTCTGATGGGGAATGAGGCATTGGAAAGGGGTGATGCGCAATAAGGGGACCCTAGATGTTCTCCAGCCCCTCACTTAAGGATCCCTGCCAGGACGACGCAGCCCTGCCCAACACGCCGTGCTGCCCAGCCTGGCTGCTCTCAGGTCCGGACCCTCCCTGGGGGCAGAGAGCTCACTCTCTTCAGCTCGTTTAGCTCTGTGCTTTGGCGTATCGCCTCCTTTCCCTCTGTTTGGTCCGGGAAGGTGAGTGATTCCCAGGCGGGGGAATAAGCCCAAGGTGCAAGTGCCGCTCTCGTCCCAGCTCCCCTCCATCTCGTTGGCGGTGCCTGCGGTGGTGGTGGTGGTTTGCTTGCAGGCGTGGGCAGCAGTGACTTGCTTTCTCCTTCCAGCAGGGCTGGGGAAGCCGCTGCAGGCACTGGGGGCACGGGAGCAGCCCAGGGACCGATGGCTCACAGATCAGCCCGTGACAGTAGATGCACAAGGCACGTGGATGTGCCTCGGCGTCCTGCTGGGCATCTCTAATCCAGTGTCCTTGGCTGGTGGGGGAACCTTTGGCTGACAGAGGATGTCCAAAGAGCCTGGGGCAGACGCTTCCTGCCATGTTCTGCCTGCACGATGATGGTAACAAACAAATCCTAATCTGTGTGTCTTCTTCTAACAGGTCAGCCTTTTAAGCTGGACCCCAAGATGGCTCACAAGAAGTTGAAGATCTCAAATGACGGGCTGCAGATGGAGAAGGACGAGAGCTCCTTGAAGAAGAGCCACACGCCCGAGAGGTTCAGTGGGACAGGATGCTATGGTGCAGCAGGCAACGTCTTCATTGACAGCGGCTGCCACTACTGGGAGGTGGTGGTGGGATCCTCGACCTGGTAGGCAGCACCCTTGTCTTCCCTCCCTCTCCTAGAGGCCCTCAGATTTCCCCAGAGATGTTCTGGGACACACTAGGGTTAAAGGCCAGGTTTCTGGCAGAGCTGCTCATGGGCAAGGAGTGGTCAAGACCTTAAATCTGGGTGGCTGTGGCTTTCAAGAGGTTTGTGATTTTCTCCTCTGTGGCAGGAGCTTTTGGGTCCGATCCAGTCATGCTGCAAGGTGAAGCTTCTATGTTCATTTCCCTCACCTGCTGAACCTGCTAATGCCTGCCAGGGCTCAGATCTCCCCGACGGCAGGGCAGAGGTGCCACGGAGCTTTAAATCGGCTGGCAGTGCCCTCCCCTGGGCTGTCTCATGCAAGGTCCTGCTTGGCTGGGCCAGACGTGGTTATGAAGTCTGAGCTGGAAGGCTAAGCAGAGGCGGGCCATGGCTAAGCAGAGGAGACAGGGATGTTGCCAGGGGAGGTTTGCAAAGGCCTGGCGAGCCACTGTGAGGGCAGGCAGCTCAGGGGGAGCCTGTCCCACGCCTGATTCATTCTATTTGACCCTATATTCATACAGTCTGGCCGGAGAAGCCATCCCAAGCAGCAGGTCCCCCTGCTCACAGGGATGTACATCTCTGCCCCGAGATGGCAAAGGGGCCAGTGGGGCAAAGCAGAGGGTGATGCTTCGCTCGCCATTTGCTCTCCATCACCCTGTGCTGCTGCCGCATGGCTCTGCCTCGGGAGAGGCTGCCTTCATTGCCATGAGCTGCTTCTCTTGAGGGAGGACAAGTCCATGTCTCCCTCCCATCAGCAGGAACGCAGAGCTTTGTCCCCACCTTGGGCCACCCTGGCATCTGCTGAAGGCCACCAGGCTTGGTGGAGCACAAGGAGCAATGGCAGCCCAGGATGCGGCACCTCTGGCGCAGTGATTGCTCCCAGCTGAGGTTTCATGGCTGTTCTCTAGTCTGGGCTCCACAGGTGGATGCTGCGAGACGGGGAGGGCAAGTACCAAGCCTCCCTGTGCTCCATGGGAGATGAAGGCAGCATTCCCAGGGGCTACAAGGGTGAGGATTGCTTTAGTCCCACTCCTCCCCAGCAGCCCACTGCCTTCTCCCCAGCTCCCTTGTCAGAGATCCTTGCACAGAAGCACTGCCCCAAGTACAGCTTCTCTCTCCCAGTAGTGGCAAGGAGCATCCTTGACCCCACAGCACCTCCTTACTGCATCTCAGCAGGCGCCCCCAGCCCAGCCTTGCCCTCAAACCCAAGCCCCTGCCTGCAAAACACGTGCAGGCAGCAGCAGAAGGGACGAGTCAGGGATGCACCCTTCGTTAAAAAGCAGCTTCTGACTGCAGGTACTTGACTTGTCAGTTGTTTCTCAAGCAATAATTATACCTGGAGCTGTTTCTTAGAGATGGATCTGTTCCAGGCGTTGTTTTGCTGATGACCGAATACTGCGAGACCTTCAGAGGAGGAAATGGCTTTCAATTATAGAGCAGCTCCTCGGGTCTGCAGAGGGGCGCGTTCAGGCGCAGAACAGGCACGGCCGCTTGCTGGAAGGCAGCTAATTGAGTCGGCTGCGGCTGTGACTCAGAGCGAGCCCAGAGCCCTGTGCCCTGGTGAGGCTCACGGCAAGGATGCTTTGATCAAAGTCGGAGTGGGACCTGCAGCTCTCAGCAGCCTTCGGTGCCATCTCCCGTCCCCCTGCGCCTCAGCCCCCACACCGACACCGGCAGCCCTTCCCCGCTTCGCCCCATCCCTTCGTCGTCGCTGCAGGCAGGGCGGTACTGTCACAGGGGTTAATGCTGCCGGTGCTGTTCGTGCGCTGCCTCCTTCGCGGTGTGTAACGAGGACTGGGCTGGTCCTAGAAACCCACGTGCGTCTCTGGGAGCTCCAGCTGAGGAGGAACTGGTATTTGAGTGCTGCTGCAAAACACGGCTCCTCTCCCTCACAGAGATCTGCAAGGGACACAGCACACACCAGCCCGGTTTGGGGAGCGGATCTTTGCCTGGTTTTGCCCTTCTCCCCCACCCTGCTCCCCCCAGCCGGTCACTCTTGACCAAACCTTGCTGGTTCTTCCAGCTGACCAGGGGGATTTTGAGAACAGAGAGTGGCAGCAGTCAAAACCCAGAGACGTGGCACACGCTGTCATCGTGCCCCCTAACTCATGACCAAAGCGTCAGGGAAATGATGCTCCTCTCCCAGGGCTTCAGGCACAGCCAGGAGGGAAGGTCTCGCAGTGGGCTGGCAGCTCTGCTCTGCAGCGGCAGGGGAGCGGATCAGGAGCTGCTTGTCCTGGGGTTTGGAGGAGAGGGGTGTCACTCCTTGCCTCTCCCTGAGCCCTGTGCTTGCAGCTGCTGCCTGAGGCAGAACACCGGAGCCGATGCTTGGGGGTCATTAACAGAGCAGACCCCTCTCCCTGACCCGCAGAGCTGGCTCTGGTTTCTGGCCGTGCCTGTCTCCCCTCTCTGTTGGGGAAGGGGGCTCAAGGAGCAAGCACAGCAGCAGCCCCCGCTCAGAAACCGCTCCCAGTGCTCACTCCATGGGGCTCAGCCTCCCCTGCACCCCCGGGATGAACAATGCCTTCACACAAAGCATGCTCAGCAGTGAAACAATTGGGGCTTACTATGAGAAAGCCCCTACCAGGCAGATCCCCAGAAAGCCTCCGCTGCCGAGCCGAGCCGAGCCGGCAGGCATTGCAGTGGCGTTATCGAGGTGCTGTGTTGTTAAAGCTGCTTGTGCAGCACAATGGGGCTAAAATGGATGGTTCCTGCTGAAAGCGCCACGCTGTGTCACCTCTGCCTCTCGCCCCGCCTGGCAGCGGGAGATGGTACGGGGAGGGAGCGATGCTTTTCCCCAGCCGAGCCTCTGCAAGCGGCTTTTCAGTCACGTAAAGCTGTTGCCGTGCTGCTTCCGCAGTCAGGCGGGCTTTTAAAGCACAGGGTGCCAGCAGCCGTCGGGGCTGGACGTTGTCGCTAAGCAAAGCTGCTCCTCTCTTCCAGGTACGCCATCGGCGTGGCTTACAAGTCGGCCCCCAAGAACGAGTGGATTGGGAAGAACTCCTCATCTTGGGTCTTCTCCCGCTGCAACAACAACTTTGTGGTGAGGCACAACAACAAGGAGATGCTGGTGGAGGTCCACCCGCAGATGAAGCGCCTCGGCGTCCTCCTGGATTATGACAACAACGCGCTCTCCTTCTACGACCCAGCCAACTCCCTCCACCTCCACACGTTTGAAGTCTCCTTCATCCTACCGGTGTGTCCGACCTTCACCATCTGGAACAAATCTTTGATGATCCTCTCGGGTCTGCCCGCCCCGGACTTCATAGATTACCCAGAGCAGCAGGAGTGTAACTGCAGGCCCCAGGAGTCCCCGTACGTATCAGGGATGAAAGCCTGTCACTAGGCTGCCCCAGCTCTGCCCGTGCCCCGCGGTGGCACCAGCGATGCTGGCGGGTGCCGGCAGTCAGAGTCAGCCACCGGGAGCCTGCCGGCAGCCGTGCTGGAGAGCCGCCGTGCAGCCGTAACACTCCAGCAAGCGAGCGCCTTCCCACACACAGCTCAAATTTTTTTAAGGGGAAAGAGGAAGAACCTCTAACTGCGGCTGAAAATAAACTCCTGTTGGCGAGCTCCGCTTGTGTGCGAGTGCGGCTTGTGCAACTCCTTGGTGGTGTGCTCCCATCTCCCCCGAAGCGGATCGTCACCTGGATGGTTTTGTCTTCCCTTGGGGGCTGGAAAGGCTGGGGTGGGTTTTTCGGTGACCTCCTGAGGCACTGCCGTGGCCAGGGGGACGTCCTGTGCGTCCCTGCAAGGTGCAGGTTGGAACGGGAGGGTCTGGCTTTCTGGAGCCCGTTGGTAGCTCGTCTCGAGAGCCAGGTGGGACCCGAGCATCGTTTTCTGGGGAGGACTTTGTTTGGCTGAAGTTCGGCAGCTTCTCTGGTGTGGTAGGTAACTGCGTGGAGCCCTCGCACTTGGTGAGCGCTGGCGTTATGTGGTTACGTGGTGGATGGTGCTTATGTGGATGGTCTGCGAGAGCGCAGGCAGCGCTGAGGACGGTCCCGCTGCCTCTCCCGGCCGCGTGCATGCTGCTGCTGGCCGTGTTCCCTGTGCTTGGCCGGGTTTGCAGTCCCACCGTGGAGGGCAGCCGGCCGCAGACCCCCACCCCACCGTGTCTCCTCCTTCGGGAGCTCACCAGGAGTCAGTCAGGGAGGCCCCCACCCTTAAGGAGCAAGCCAAGGAGCGTCTCGCCCCCGGCACAGAGGTTTGGCAGATGCTCCTTCCCAACGCAGGCTCCGGCCGGCTGTGCCCCGCCACGTGCGGCTCTGTGTAGACCTCCATTAGTTTCACGTCTGGTGTTCCTGCAGAAAAAACACATCTCCCCGCGCTGAGCAGATGGTCAAGTCCTGCCCAAAGACCATCTCTGTGCTTTACGACCCAAAATCCCAATTTACGACTGCAAATCTTGGCTCTTGGTTGGTTCTCCACCATGGTGGCGTGAGCATGGAGCCGTCCTGTTTGCTCTGTGGCAAAGGACTGAATCCATCCCAGGGGCTCTAGCCCATGGTTACTGGGAGCTCTTCAGCTGCCACCAGTGCTCCCAGTAATCGCAAGCACCAAGTCCCCTGGTCAAGCTTCAGTTTCCACATTTGCTTAAAAGCCAGGAGGAGCTGGGCCGGGCACGCCGGTCCCTGTGTCGCAGGGAGCAGAGAGCCAGCACGGGCACCTGCAGCCAGGGTCCGTGGCACAATCGGGCCATGCGGGTGTCCACGTTGTGCCCGCGGCAGGCGGCACGGTGTGGCGGGAATGCCGGGGGAAGCGAGGAGGTCAGGCAGCATGGTAGCCCAAGATGGGCTGGTGCTTGAGCTTTGGTCCGTGGTGTTTGAAAACTCCTTTTTCTCCTCTGGATGCGGTGCTGTCAGATGCCTCGGTGGCATTGCACGGGGACCGTCAGGCTGAGACCTCCTAGCTCTGCCAGCCTTTTCCTTTCTTATTTTGGACCTTGCTGATAGGGAACTACCTCAAAGCCCAGCTTCGGAGGGGGAGGTGGCCGGTTCAGGCAGGGTGACAGCACTCGAGGCTTGTCCCTCAAGGGCTGCAGGAGAGGCTGGTTGAACTCGGCTGGAGCCAGTCGGCCCTTTCCAAAAGCGGGTGCTCCCCGCCGGCGACCCAGCCCGGGGGACACTTGTCATTAAGTCTGGTGGTGGCGGCTGCCAGGCGATAGCTTTGGCCAGGGACGGTGTGTACAGAAAGGGCCCGTTTCCCCGCACAGCTCCCCTCCGTCCGTGGTGTCTGGCTGCCTGGTGCTGCGGGGAGGGAGGCCGGGGTCACCTGCGGGAGGGCATCTGCCACCTGCACGGCCAAGCCGAGGGTGGTTCTGCCTCTGATCCAGGCTGCTTCCCCGCGGTGCTTGGGGTGCTTGGCGCCACATCCCTCCCGAGCAGAGCGAGCAGTTTTATTTGCTTCTGGCCCCCGCGTGCGAGAGCGCCGGGTGGGGATGCAGCAGGGTCGCATCTGCCGTTCCCTACCGCTAACACACAATTAATTTCAAGAGGATAAGTTGCCATTTTCAGTAGGATGTATTTTCAGAGCCGCATGGGGCTATCATTAAAGTCTTTTCCCCGTGTGCCGGTCCCGTCTGGGGCTGCTCATAATGTGTCAGCCTCAAACAAATGCCCAAGCACTGGAGATGGATTTTGGCGTTTGCAATCCAGGTGCCGAGCTTTCCGCCAGCACCGGCACCGCTTCGACTGGCTTATTGCTAGAGGACTCGGCGCATCCATTAACTCAGAGCACACGAGCCATTAATGTGACGTTTGCACCTGATGAAATTGCACTAATCGCGGTGGGATCCCCCGACCCCGCCGCGCACGTCTCGTACCTGGGCCAGGCGGGAGGACGAAGCGGGGAGCTCGAGTGGCCGCGTGCCCAGGGGAGCCCCATGCCCCGAGCGGGCAGTTCTGGGGTGGGAGCCCTTTCCCCATCACCCACATTTCCCTCTCCTGGTTTTGGAAAAGCGAAACGCGCCCGAGCGCGACCAGGAGGGTGGGGGCAGCGCGCCCCTGGCCCGGGCTCTGCAAATGGCGCTCCCCTGCTGCTCTGCGGCCTTTGCCCCCAGCCCATTGGTTGGAGCCGCCCGGTGTATGATGACATAGCAGTAGCTTCAGCCAATCCGAGCCCCTGCAGGCTCCGCAGCCCTGGGTTATGAATGAGCGCGTTTCCCACGGTGGCTGCAGGGGCCAGGACACGGGTGGAGGCGTGGGGCTTCCACGGGGCTGGCGGCTGCTGCCGGCTCCTCCGCTCCCCGCGACTCCGCTGCACAGACCTGGGACGTGGGAACGCCTGGTTGCCCTGCGACACGTCAGACTCGCCTCTTCCATGTGTAACATACTTGTCTTGGCTTTGGTTTGGGGCAGGGTTGTTCCTCCTGTTACCTTTTTTCCCTTTTTTGTTGGTTTTTTTTTTGCAACATCTTTGTTAATGTGTATATATATATATAAAAAAATATAATATAATATATATACGTTACTGGATATGTCTGTGTGTGGCGGAGATTGTGCGATCTGTGACATCCCTGGTCCTGGGATGCTCTCTTTGGCCATCACAGCTGGCGTTCTCCAAACCTCTGACAAAATGCAGACCATGAACCTCAGGGTTACTGAGTCGCGGGTGTAGCGATAAATCAGCCCCACAAAAGAAAAGGCCTTTACTTAACATAACGCAGGACGGGGCTGAGAAGCCAGCCCACCTGCGGCCTGGCTGGCAAAGCCCCTGAGAGCACGGCAGCTCCTTGGGGCAGCTCGGCAGGAGGTGGCGGGAGGGTTTGCTCTCCCCGGGGATGACCTACGTGTCGCGTTCGCTCAGGGGGACCTGCCAGACGTCTGGCTGTGCCTGCACAGGAGTGGGGGGACACATGGTACCACCCAATGGCAGCGTTCCTTGTCCTGGACTGCAGCTCGGACTTAAGAGCCTGTGGGGTGGCAGGTCTCATGGGATGCTACAGCCCATCCAAAAAAGTCCGTACACATAAATATTCGGCTGTCAGCCCCCAGAGGATGTCATGTGAAGGCACATTGTCCAGGTCATCAGGACACCACGGGCTCCAGCCTTCTCTTTCCCAAGCCTGCGATGGCCACAGGGACTGCTGGAAATCTCTGAGTGCCAGACATACTGCTGGAGCCTTGTTCTGCTGCCCGTGAGCCCAGGTCCCGCTCACACCCCCCCAGTGCCTCAAGAGCTGTGGGCGGGCAGGGATGGAGGCTGACCCCATCCTTCACCGCGGTGCTGGACTGAGCTCATGGTGGGGCCAAGCACCGGCCGTGACAGCTCTCCCCTCCGCAGAGGAGCCCCTGCCCCGGCACAGTGTGACTGACAGCCAGCCCATCTCCCTCGGTGCACACCACTTTCCCTTTCTGCTGTCTGTCCCTGTCGCAGGAGGGCCGTGCCAGCGTTCCCCGTGCCCCCCGCCCCAGCGCAGCCCCTCCAGCCGCCTGCCCCAGCCCCAGAGCTTGGCCCTGGCTGTCAGCCCGTCCTCCCTGTCCCCCGCCGGAGGTGCGGCTCTGCCAGCGCGCAGGGCTGTGTTTGGGTAAAAAGAGCTGTGGCCGTGGGCCACAGGGGCTGATCCTGCTGCAGCCGCCCCAGAGAGCTGCTTCAAGAGGCAGGAATCCAGCCGGCCCCGGCAAGGAGAAGCATGAGCGGGACCCTTCGCTCAGCCCCCAGCGCTGGGCTCCCGACTTCACCAGCCCCGAACGGCACCAAGCCCCTGCCCCGACCCCCTTTGGCTCAGGTCCCCGGAGAAGGCAGGGCTGGGTTGGCCAGCCAGGAGCACGTCCCTCGGGGTCTCCCCTGGCCCCACCAAACAACACTGGCCCCTGGGTGGGCTGGGACCCCTGTGCTGCCCCATCCTTTCCTGGCTGAGACAAAGCTGGACCTTGTGCAGGGGCTCTGCAGGCTGAGATGGGGCCGGTGGGCAGAAATCTCGCCCCGATTGCCTGGAGAAGAGGCATCGGCAGAGGGTGGGGAGCCCGGGACCTGCCCCGCCAAGGGGAAGCAAAGGCACACGAGCCCATGGAAGACAGAGCCCGTCTTTGTTGAGCATAAGTACCTAAAATATTAAGTGGAAAGCATATGGTGCAAACCAACACTGTAGAATTAAATATTTCTTACTTTATTCCTTTGCTCTAGGCTTTTTCCCATTAAACATTAACCACCAACACATGCACAGTTCCCATTTCTTCTGACCATCCGGCAGGCTTCATACGACAGAGAGCATCCCTAGTCGCAGGGACCACAGAGGTTCCTCCAGACCTAGCAGCCTCAAGCAGGACACCCGCTTTGATGCATGGACTGAGTCAGGGGCACCAGCCAGCCCCTGTCTGTGGGTCCTCGTTACAGATAAGCACAACGAGCTACAGGCAGTGGCTGATGAACCACTTGCTAATGAGGCGCTGAAGCTCATCTGACATTAAATGAGCACCAAAGTGCACGGAGATGTAGCAGCCTCACAGAGTTTTGGAAGAGCCTGTGAAATCCACTTTCACCCGTGATGACCACATTTGGCTCCCATCCCAGCCACCTCAATCCCTTCCTGTTGTGGGGAGAGCATTAACGCGTCCCCTCGAGGCCCGGTGGGCAGCAGTGCCCATGGGCCCCTCCTCCTCCTCCCGGAGGAGGAAGCACAAGCTGTGAGGCGCAGCCTGTGCTCAGCAAGTGGCTGAACCGGGCTGCCTGCCTGCAGCTGCTGCCTGCACTGCCTGCCATCCCTGCCCGGAGCCTGCCAGGGGAGGGGAGCCGCCATCTGCCCACGGCTCCAGCGAGCCCAACAGCCTTCTCCAGGACGGATTCTGCAGCAGCGTTTTGGGATTCGTTTACACGTACTGACTGTGTCCTCCCAGGCTCTGGCAGCCGGCAGCTCAGAGATGTTTTTGAGCTGGAAGCCGTGTTCGCATTGCTTTAGGCTAACTCTGCTTGGCAATTTCCACCCACAAATAACTCCTCTTCCTGCACTCGTACTGCAGCAGTGGAGTCCGCGAATTGTGAAGCAGCATCAGAAAAAATAATTTTTCGTACCTGTTTCAAAACCCGGTAATTTCAGGGTTTGGGCAAAGACCTCCTGGTTTGCCTCCTTTGCCAGGCACAGTAACAACTTTAGCATGTTGGGAAGGAGTTCTTCAAGCCGTGACCAATTTGTGGACTCAGTGCATGAGGCAACACAGAGGCCAAGAGCTTCCAGAGGGAGCCTGCAGCGGAGGGAAGCCAGGGATGCTTTGTGCGTGGATGTGGTCTGAGACGTGCTGCTCCTGCCACGCTGCGGAGCAGATCAGCTGCTCATGGGGATCACAGCTTCGGTGGGACTGGGTGTTGCTGTGAATAAACAGGGCGCTTGCCCTTTGGCTGAATGAGCCTCAGCACTGCAAAGGACGAATGTTAATGCAGATGTCTAAAGAGTTGGCAGGGCTGGGAGCTGCTGGGAAATGGAAGCCTTCGGAAAGCGGCGGTCTCGGGGGTGCTGTGAATCACACCCTCCCCATCCTTCCACTATAAGTAAATGAAGGGAAACTCCACACCATCACTCCGGAGATTGCTTTATTGTCCATGTAATGACTGCGTTAATCAGGGAAATGAGACACATCTGAGAGGTGGGAGGGAGGCACACGTTATCCTCTGAGGCTCCTCATAGCTGAGCTTCATTAGCCCTACCCTGAACCCGCATCTCCAGAGTAAACCACCAGACCACCGCATGGTCCCGGTGGGATGAGGAGCACCGGGGCAGAGGGAAAGCAGAGCAGGAGGTTTGTTCGTGCTGAGGTTGTGTTGTGCACGCCCTGCTTGGTGCCAGACGGGGCAATGGGAAAGGCTGGGGGGGGGTGCGGGGCAAAGGGAGAGTAATGGTGAGCGGTCAGCCTCTACTGAGATGGCTGCCCCGGGGCAGAAACAGGGCAGTGTCTCCTCTTGTGTCCTCTGGCTGTGCCCAGAGCCTCCAGAGAGCAATCACCATCGTGGGACCCTCCTTTCTCCTGCTTTACCCTTCAGCCAGCGACCCAGGGCAACCGCTGGATGAGTGCAGCCAGCCCCAGCGCGGGGATGCTCCTTGCAGCCCCCTCGGCAAGCCAGGAATGGTCCAGGGCTCTCCAGCCACATTTCCCGGAACCAAAGGAAGCTTTACCCTGTAAAAAGGATGTAATTGCTGGTCGTCTTTATTTTTACAAAGCAGCTGGTACTAGCCAGAGAGCAGGAAGGAGCTCTTTCCTCTTTCTTCTTGCTTTATGTGGTGCCTTCCTCTATTAACCTCTGGTTTCTAGGAAACAGTATCTCTTGTTGATGGGCACATGTGAGAGTCAATTGAAAACCATTACTGACGTGGCAGGTTGCTTCGTAGAAAGAAAAAGACATCACTGAGAAGATGAAATGAGCTTTGCCACTGCTTTCCAGGAATGCACTTTTAAACACATGAGGTTTCCATGTCACACATGCCGCAAATCAAACTAGAAATTGCTTCCTCGAGTCAGCCAGGAGGGGAAAAATCAGCCTGCAAGTTGTAAGTGTAATGAAGGTAGCTACAGCTGTGTCTTTGAGGGACGTTGCCTGGCCGAGGTCTGTGCACGCAGTGCAGAGGGCTCTGAGGTGCCGAGAGCCTGGGTCAGCAGCTTGGGGGGTGCAGGAGAAGGGTGGTTTCTAAGCTGCTGCATGGCTAGCGGCTCATTTTGGGGTGGGCTGAGGGGAAGGTTGATGTTGGCTTTTTATTTTTTTGTTTCCTCTGGAATTCATGAAATGGGAAATTAAAAAAAAAAATCCCTTGCTGAAGCTCAAAAATCCCACTGACTTCATGGGAGCCTGGGGCTTCACCCCTTCTCTGGGAAGCTGCAAAGCAAGGAGACAGGACAAATTACTATTTTTATGTAGCAAGTGACATCAAGAAACCGCCTCATCTGTTCCTGTCTACTAATGACAGTGGCTTGCACTGAGATGTGGTAACCCTAGCCAGGAATACAAAGCCGCAGTCCCTCCATCCATAAATGAAAATTCCTTTAGCTGGTGAATTCACTCCAGGTTGAAAAAAAACCCAACAGTTTAATAAATGGACAGAAGAGAAAATTACACCCCTGAGCCATTCGTAGACCGCATGGGGAAAATGATTTATAGTGTCTGTGCTACATTGTCTGAACTGGCCCCAAATTAGTCCTCCTTAATAGAACTCTAATTGAGATTTTAAATACTCGTCTGAAGTATCAGCCCCTAAAATTGACTGTTCTTGATCATTAGACACGTCAAAGCATCGCTTAACACATTGCAGAAATATCCTCTTGGTCTGGCTGTGGAATGACGGACAATACCTGAAATGAGACCAGAAAGCCTTTATTGAAGTATTTGTGAATTTTAAAGGGTGTGTTGAAACGGGGACTTTCAGATTGTCACCTGAAGTCTATTGGCATTTGCGCGCAAGTGGGGACAGGGAAGCGGGGGGTGGCCAGGGTGCGAGTGCCCAGCGTGGTGTGGGGCACGGAGCTCTCTGCCCCGTGCTCCCGGGGCGCACGGTCCTCCCCAGCCAGCGCTGCTCAGTGCGAGAGCAGCAGAGACGCTCCGTGCCATCCAGCTGCAGCGTGCTGCGGGGTGCAGGGGGCGAGGACATCGTCAGCACTTTGTGTCTGAGACCGAAAATGGCAGGGAGCTGCCAAGGGGAGGGGACGCGGAGGAGGGTTTGGGCAGCAGCATTCCTGTTTCTACAGACCAGCGTATCTGAGCCACCACTGGTGGTGTCTGGGGGCGAGACAGGGTGAGGCTGGCACAGGACTGGTGGTGATGCCTCTGTGCAGACGATGCCACGGGTCCTCGCCTCTGCCTGGGAAGAAGATCCCAATCCGCAGCCGAACCACTAAGCAGTGCAGCGGCTGATCCGATGTAAGGAGCCACTAGATGTTTATTTTCCTTTTGGGGTCCCAGGGGAGTGCAAACAAAATGTCAAGTGTCACTCGGAAGCACCAGCTCAAAAGCCAGCAGACGTCAGCTGTGCGGGTCGAGCGGTAACCGCGCAGCGGGACGCGCAGGCGGCAGAAGCTGCGTTACGGGAGAGCGCTGGAAGCAATTATGGCCGTGACAGCTGCAGAAACACGTGCTGACCCACCTGGGGAGGCAGCCAGGAACTGTCTTCCAGCCCTTCGGTGGTATTTGCAAAGCTAACCTGGGCCCTTCTCCTGGGAGTACCACATCAAGGCTCGTCGCAGCATCCTCTCTGCTCCAGAGCTGGTCCGCGTGGTCAAAGCAGGAGCAGCACAAAGACTCTTAAATGGAAACGAGTCCAGTTCTCCATGGCAACGAGCAAGAACTGGGTCAGCCGCAGGATGCGAGGAGGCAAGCGCTCCCAGGAGTTCTGAAAGTAAACACCCAGCCAGAAGAGCCAGAGAGCCATGGGGACAGGGCGGGGGACAAGGGCGCCCTGAGCCCTGGGTACCCAGGGCCCCCAGAGCCGACTCATGGCTCCCACCAAGAGTTGCACAGCGCAGCGGGGTCCCCCAGCCCTGCCCAAGCTCTGGGGGATGGCAGCGCCCCAGGGCACGGGGAGAGGAGTCATGGGAAAGCTGGGAGGCACTTCAGTGCCAGCTCCCGTGGGTGCTTCTGCGTGCGAGAGCACGCCCAGGGCTGCGCCGAGCGGAGGCTCCGCGTGGTCCCCAAGGGACAGCCCGTGATCACAGACATCCCTCCATGGCCACCATCTTTTGCCTGACTGCTCAGCAACTGTGCCCCAGAAGCGCAGCCTTCCCTCTCTTTGTCAACCACGCTGAGCCAAGTGCTCTCTCTTCGCGTGGCCCCTGCTTTCCTGTCTCTCCTGGATTGAGTCTGGCCCTTTTTTACTCACAAAGATACGCAGACTGAGGCCGTCCATGTGAAAATCCTCATTACGGCTTGCTCGTTGACAGGGACTGTACCGCCTCAGCTCGCTGCCTTTGATCAGCTGCACGCAGCGGTGTCGCGCCTGGATCCAAGCGATGCAGCCCCCACCTTTGCACGTGTACTCGGGACCCTCGTGGTGGAGGCTTCATCATTATCCTGCTTTTAACGTACAGGTGCCTTTGCTGTGACAATCCTTCATTAATTACCTGCAGCTGCAGGGCCAGTACCGAGCTGTCAGGGCAGAAGTGATTTTGAAGGGAAGAAGCCCTCGGACTCAGACGGTGGTGCTGGCAGAGCAGAGCATCAGGTCGCCCCGTGCTGCCCTGGGCCACGGGCTGGGGGCACTGGTTGTGCTTGCGCAGCTGGTGCCAGCGTGCTGTGCCGCTTTGGTACATTTTTAAGGTGTGTGCAGCTGAATTAAACACCAGCCGCAGGTTTTGAGAACAGTGAAAAAATTACCTGCAGACTTTCTACAGGGCCCGACAGAGCTGTGAATTCAGCCGCTGTGTTTTCCAGTGGCTGTGAGGAAGCATCACCACTTTCGGCCAGATCAATGGTTTAGATGACACTTGATCTCTCTTATTTTATATACCAAAAACGTGGCAGTCATTTGTCAGATCTTTGCCCTTCACTTGTCATTAAAAGCCCTCCGTTCTGTTCCCAGCTGTCTCAGTATGTGACCTTGATGTGAATAACTTCTCTTGAGTAGCGTCTTCATTTGTAAAATGGGCTTCTTAATCCTGCTCTACCTGATAATGAATTAAACACACTCTTAGCATTTACACAGCAGCTTGAGAATGGAGAGGAAGCGCTGCTGATGACAAAATTACAGTGTTATTTCAGCTCTGCGGTGCACGGCAGCTGCACGAATATGCAGCAGCATCCTCTGAGACGACTGAGACAACCTTGCGCCTTCGTCCTCACGCCGCGATGCAGCCTGAGCCCCCTTCCCCTCCGCGCTCGCGCGCACGCTGAAAACACAACTGCCCTCGCAGCCACAAATCCCCGAGGGAAAGTCTCTGTTTCTGCAAGCCTGTTCCTTTACGGACTTTGTGATATTTTATAACCCTCATCAGCTCTGCCCATGGCAGCCCTGGCCCCTGCCCTGGCTCTTCACCCCCAGCCAGGCTGGCCTGGTGGCCCCATGGCACGGCTGAGCCCCCCACCACTGCTCACAGGTGCTCCCCAATTCAGTCACCACTGCAAAGGTCCAAGAAAGCAGGCGTGGAAATGGCCACGAGCGCTGCTTGGCCTGGGGAGGTGGGCAAGGCTGGGATGCTGCCTGCTGTTCCACGGCATCCCTGTGCCGGCCCAGGAGAGGCGGCTTTGGAGCAATTTGGGGGTGGTTAACGGGATGGGAGCCTTTCTGCCAAGTATCCCCGATGACATGGGCACATCAGATGCCTCATATCATCGCGGGGAGCTCCCTGAAAGAGCCCCCAACTCATTCAGTACAGGCCGCAGTGCTGTGTTTAACCTGGGTTTCACCTTAATCCCCTTAAAATGGGAGCCCCTTCTGCCCACACTGCCCTCGCTTTCTCTTTCACGACCACTCGCTGCCAGTTAAATGGGAGCTGCTGCTTCAAGAAAGGCTTTAAGGGACAAAAGATGCTTGTTTTTTCTGAAGACGATGCCAAGATACCACTGGGGCAGGGTCAGCTCTTCAAGTTTCATCGCTGTGGCCCCAGGGCTGAGCACACCTCAGAGCAGACCCGGCTGAAGGTCTCTGCAGCTGAGGCTTCGCCTCCCCCGCGGCCCCTTGCCCAGGGCTGTCACGGCACGCTGCACGGCGCGCAGAGGCACTGAGAGCCGCGGTCGGACAGTTTGGGAGTGCCACGTGCTGGCTCAGGAGCCTTGTGACTTCCAAATACTGTCTCAGCTCAGCCAGGGGTTTGGCTGGGAGGAAGAAGGCTGTCCCGTGGCTATGCCAGCTCACAGCAAGCAGGGTTTGCACTTCAGAGTAAAGCCCAGGAGAGTAAAGGGCGTTCAGGAGCTAAAAATGGGGTCATAGGAAAAAAGCAACTTTTGATCAGCAGGCGTGAATGCCCAGAGGCCGGCAGGAGGGAGGGCTCGACCAGCCCTCGCCCGGGACCTCGCACAGTGCGAGGGACTCATGAGTTCGAGGGTCAGGGTTCAGTACTGCACAGAAGAGACCAGACAACTCTTTGAAACGACGAAATGAAAGGAGCCTTTACCAAAATAGAAAGCTTTCAGAGCCGGATCTCACGCCTGTTCGTGACACCCCCACAAGCGAGTCTTCCACCGCTCTCTGAAAGGCCACCAGCGCGGTGTTTCTCAGCATCACATCTTTACCCGGGGTAAATCAGCATCGTTTTGGGTGGCGGGGGGTTGCCCTGTCCTCCAGCCCTGCCCTCACTTTGCTTGCTGCCATACCAGCCAGGACCTCTTCCAAAAGTGGTTCCCGTGGTTGTTTTTTTTTTTTTTTAGCTCAGCCCTTTGAGAAACATTATTGTGACGAGCCTCTGCCCCTCTGGACAGGCTCGTGCCTGGCTCAGAGGCAGCCAGGTGGGAGGAATGGCTTCTTGGACCTTTCCTGACATCCCTCCTCTTACCTGAGCTTCTCCATCCACAGCGCTAGACCAACGAAGTCAGGGAGCATTGCACTTGAACCCAAGAGCTGCCCGGCCAAGCCATGGGCTTGAGCGATCGGAAACACAGGTAGTGAAGGAATTTGTAATTAAATTGCCATTAGATGGGTAACAGATTGTCTGGCAGCTGACAGTGAGTGAAAACGCTCTATTCTGTCATGTTTTATCAGCATGAAAACCATTTGCAAGTGCTCTAATTACCTTCCTAATTGCCAGTGTGATTAGGGACCTGCAGCTGTTCATTAAACGTGTGTCACCCTCAGCCAACAATCTGTAGGAGAGAATATTTAATTAATTGAGTAGCGCACTGGATGAGAAGAGGAGATGGACAACGCTGGAAGCTGAGTGAGGAGCGGAGGAGCCTTGCACTGAAAGGAGCTGGTGGGTGGCAGTCATCTTCTTCCAGCTCTGGGCACTGTGTCATACAACCTCCTTCAGAAACTTAATAAGCACCGTCATAAAAAAATCAGGTTTCTGTCCATATTACTCCCACAGGAGCTCTCCTGCCCTGATGGGCAAGAACTAACTTCTAATTTCCAGCCAAATTTTTATCTTCTAGCAGGTTATGCTCTTTGTCAATAGGACAGTGCTCTCCGTCCAGCTTCTGTTTCCAAGGCAGCCTTGCTCCGTCCCTCCGTCCATGGGGCTACGGGATGGTGGTGGGGGTCCACTCATCGACACAGCTCCCACCCCATCCCGTAGCCCCATGATGGCTCCTTGAGCTGACCGCTGTTAAACCGCCTGCTATTTGCCCGTGCTGACGGGCGAGGTGCAGTGGCATCGTCATCCAGCTGCCAATATAACTACACCAACAGAGTTTCTGCTCCATAAACACGCCCCAGGGAAGCAGAAGGCAGTACTGCAGGTCCGGAATGAAGGTTTCGCTTCCGATTTACCTTCTCCTTTTGGACAGCTGTGTCTCACTCCATGGGTGCCTTTCTGCCTTGGCATCGCAGGCGTGAGGGGTTCAACAGCTCCATCTCCACCACCCCGCTCTCTGGCTCTGCGATGAACACTTCTTGCTGGTTTCCCAGCGGGTGCTCAGGGAGCGTGGGCTCCTGGGTTAGGGGCAAGAGCACTGGGGAACCAGGGGAACATGGCCTTTCTCATTTTATCTAGGCTTTGCTTTACAAAGCATTTCTGTTTCCCTCCCACTTCAGGCACTGCTTGCAAACACGGGTGGGACCGCAGGGCTTGGAGGAGGCACGCAATTTAAGAGCATCTCTGTTAGCACCCCAGTACTTCCAGCTCCCTCTGCTTGCCTGAGCAGCGAGACAGAGACACGGACAAACATAAGGGCGCACCCAGATCAGCTCATTTCTTCAAATTTAACATAGTCTGGTGCCTTAAAATATTCTTGGTCACATCAGGGAGAGTCTTAGGAGGCTTCACCTTAATCCCTGTTTAATTTCCACTTAAGAAAATGTCACTGTGGATGTTTAATAAGAATTAATTCTGGGTTTTGTACAGTTACTTTCAATTAAATAGTCCCAGTGTTTCCTGACTCTTCAAACAGACACTAAAGCACATTGAATCCTGCTTCCCATTCATTAACTCCAGCCTCCGCTTAGCGTCAGAGCTCCCATTTCTGCGGCTGAGATTTATCAGCCTGGCACAGTCACTGGGCTGCGTGATGGGTGAGGAGGCGTTGGGGCTCCTGTCTGGGCTCTGCTGTGCCGGTTGTTTATTTGGGCTGACACCAGGCTCCGTCTCAGCCTGCAGATAATTTTAGCCACAATTTCCAAGCTGGGTATGAAAGGCGTGGGGCTGCCTGTAGTCATCTGTCATGATATGGTCGGGCTCTGAAATTGTTCCTGTGCCATCAGCCATTGGCTTACAGGGACGTGATCCGGGATGTGGCCAGTTCTCCTCATTGGGGAAAGAGGAAAAATGTCCACTCTCTCTACACTGAAAGGACAGAATCAGCTCCTTTTGTTTTCCGGTTTCACTTCCAACGCTGCTGAGTCAGCTCTCAAGAAAGAGATCCAAGCAGAGGCAGGATGAATGAAAACGTGGGTTGCTGGAACGACAGCTCAAAATGTCTCGATACCATCCTCCAAGGACAGGGAGCCCAGACCAGATGGGCTGGGGAGATCTGCAAAGCCTTCGCTGTGTCACGCCTCCCTTTCCTGGTTGTACCGGTCACACTGTCCTCCAGCTTTAAAGACATCTCCCAGAAAATGTCCCTCCAGCACCTGCTCTCAAAGCAGGGTCCGCAGGACCTGCTGAGCAACCTCATCTGGTGCGGAGGGAGAACAGATCCTGACGCCCGACGTGCACTGCATCAGAATGGGCAGGGTGGGAGGTGCTGCCAGCAAGGAGGAGGGGGCACACGGGGGATGCCCCAGCCCCTCCGTGTCCCCCCGCCCTGCAGTGGGTTCCCCACGTGTGTTCAAAGCTGCCTCTGGCACTGCTGCCCCAGTCCTGGAAAGCTGGTTTAATAAAAAAAGGTCAGTAAATAAATAAATGGGGAATCGGAGGGGTGCAGCTTCTACAGAAGTGTAGCTTCTACAGTAGTGCTGAAGTGATAGGGCTTGTTTTCGCACATCCTACAGCACACAGTGACAATACCTCTGGTCCCCGGCTGTTCCCAGGCGGGACGCGCCGCAGCCCTCCCTGGAGACAGCTCTGACCATCGCTGGTATCCACAGTTCCCTGCCCCAGGGAGCCAGACCCACTCGCGGCAGAAGAGAGATTTCCCCCTGCCACCGTCAGTCAAATCATCCCCTGATGAGAAAGAAAGATGCCCCTTACTCTTGTCTGGCTCCCATTGACCAAAAGGAACTAATTCATCACTGTCACAGCAGTCACGGACAGGGTAGAGTTTTGTTTCTGTGGGTCTCCCCATCTGCTTCCCCAGACTGAACCAGCTTTGCTCTCCCAGCCTTCCTGCAAACCTTCTGGCTCCCGCCGTTTTTCCAGGGCTCGTCCCACTCGTCCTGGGCACCAGCAGTGCCTTTCCCCAGCTGGACACCACAGCCACCAGCATCTCGTCAGCGAGGAGCTGCTGCCACGCAGGACCACTCAGCCCGTGGTAAGAAAGCCGTGGGTGAAGCTTGCCGCTCCCAGACATCCTCTAAGGCAGGTCAGGCCCTCTCCGGCTAGCCCTGCGGTTCTCCTGCAGAGCCAATTATTCCTCCTTTCATCTTGTTGCACTGTTTTGGTTTTTTTTCCCTGCCTGAGTGCAGTGCTTCGCACTTGTTATTATCGAATTTTCTATCATTGATTTTGGACTATTTTTTTTCAGCACGTGGAGATTATGCTGAATGCCAAACCTGCTTCTCCCACTGCAAGGCTGCAGCAGATCCCCGGGCAGCGTCCTCTCCCCTCCGCTGGCAAAGGACCACTTGGCCAAACCCCGTGTCACTCTAAGCCACTTTCTGGGGTGAAAGTGCTGAAGGGGATTGCTGGTCCCTGCCCAAACCATTCCCTGTAGCAGCTGCAGCCCCAAATCCCAGCAAATTGCCCATCGTGCAACAGACCACACCCATCTCTACCAAAGGTACCCACGGAAATTTGCGTGCCCCAAAAAAACCACTTCTCCAGGTTACTGCTGACCTGGAGCTCTGTTCCTGAGGACAGTCCTACCTCTGTCTGCTTCCCAGGACTTTCACTGGGGTCCGACCCCATAGCTGACCCTGCCCTGAGCCGGAGGCAGAAGCAGAGACTGTCAGAAGCCCCTCCTCACCTGGATTATCCTGTGATCCCACGATCCCATCAACATCTGCAGCCATCGCACACCCTGGACGCAGCTCCCGGCCGTGCCTGTGAGCAGAGGCAGTCGGCCACGGGCCCGCGTGGCACTGGCGTTTCAGAGGGCTGGTGGGGCCATGCGGCCACGGGAGACGGCACGGCTGCAAGAGCCTTTCCTGGGCTAATAAGCAGCGGGGCGATCAGCAGGGTGAGTGGCAGCAGTGGCATGTGTTAGTGGCAGGAGAGGAAGACGAGACAGCAGCCTGGCCATGATGAAACACATTTTTATAACCACTGGTGCAAATTGATTCAGTATCTCCCCCGCCTCAACTGACAAAGCCATTTCCCATAACAAAGACCTCCTTCATCTCCCCGCTGCCTGGGTGCTGAATATGCTCTCTGTTAATGAATCATCCGCCTGCCAGCTAAGTTTGACTGTTCTGATTTCCCAAAGTGATGGATGTGGCAGAGCTTTGCACACTCAGCACCTTCCTGCCCGTTCCCCTGTGCCAGGAGGATGAGGGTGCCGGAATCCACAGCTCTGCTACTGCAGGAATTTGAAACCTTGGCTGCTGAAGAAAAACACATAAAGTTACCTCTTCTGATCGTCTTTTAGAGCTCCTTCCCCCCAAGAGCCAGTAAATCCTGGCAGCTTGATCTATCGAACTCAACAGAGTAATACACTGTTCCCTAAATCAGATTTTAGCGGGAGCTCTTTACAGGAGCTCTCCCCACCCTGTATGCATGGAGTTCTCGCGTCCTCCCAGGGGGAGAGAAAGTGCCCCAGTCCAGCTCATGGGGAGACACGGCGGTCGGGAAAGTAGCTACCCATAGCACAGCCCAGAACTGGCTACAGCCAGAGGTGGAGGGAGCACATGCCAAAAACTGCCTGGACATGCCTCTTCCAGCCTCTTCTCAGGATGTCTGGGACAAGAGCGGCAAGGAGAGAACCCCCACTCCGGGAGGTCGCCGGCTCCAAAGAGCAGGGCGATGCCAGCAGGGCACGACGGCTTTAGGGAGCACTCTGCAGTGGGGAGCAGTGCCTTTGGGAGGGTGGTGGGTGTTCCCCCAGTGACCAAGCAGCCTCTTGGACTCCTGTCAAGTCCCTCCAGAGCCTGTCTGGTAGCCGGGAGCCTTCCCAGCGGTTTTCGGCTGAGCCGCTCTCCCTTGGCACTTGGCACACCAGAGCCTCCCAGCGTGGGACAAGAGGCACCAGAACCACAGAAAGAAACACAAGGGGGAGGCAGACGGGAACACGCGGTGTGGGGTTTGTCTGCCTCATCCTGGATGTCTTCTCTGGGAGGAGCTTAGCTGGACTTGGACACTGTCCTTTTGCTCCTCTCTTACTGCTGAACTCGACAGAGCACGGGGAGCCCTTGCTCTGACAAATCACCGCCAGGATACGGGGCAAGAAAAGGCAAATGGTGCTTGAGGCGTTCAGACCCTCCTTGATCTTGTCGCTCTGTGGGACTGGCTCCTCTCCATCACCTCTCACATCCTCGCCCTGCTCCGTGTACCTCTCCTTGCTCCACACAGCTCAGGCGTCCTTTTCCCAGGAGCTGCCACGTGCCGCCCTCCGCTGAATCTCCCTTTCAATACTCCTTCCCCTGCAGTTTCTGCACTAAGCCGTGCAGACCTTTGTCATGCTCCAAATGAAGGGCGAAGCATAAAAGCAAGCTGTGTGTTATTTATGCTCCTCTGAATCGTGTGTGAACAGGAGCGCTGCAATTTTAAAGGCTCTTAAAATCAGTTAGAGATTTAGATTTCTCTGTTGGTGACATTTGCAACATGATGTTGCTAAACACTCGAGTACAGCTCGTTTGCAGACATTAACAAACACATCAGAGGAGTCTGAAGCATTAACACAGCGCTGCTGATCTCCTATTATTTATAACACTTGGTCTCTGGATATCACCAAGCCAAGAGCTGTTAGCCTGCAGCTGGAGCATGCATCTTCCTTAAACAGCTCATCAGATCCGCAGCCAGCCCCGTTTGCCGAGCACGTGTCGTGGGAAGCAGCGTTCATCCCTCATCTCTCCAGGCACCAACAGTAAAGGGTGTAAATCCTCTTGGTGAGCAGGATGTTTCCACTCTTCCTCAGCAGCAAGGTGCTGTAATAGCGTCCAGGTGGCTTTCAGGGACACGGGAATCAGAAGCAGACTGTGCAAGACCTTGTAGAAAGTGAGACCTGACCCCAAACCAGGCTGTGGCTGATCAGAGAGCAGCTGCCGCCTCTCTGCTTTGGAGAGAGCAGGATGGGAGCTCTCCATATCAGGGGCTTAGCCCTGCCACCAAACCCGTGCGAGAGCAGGCGGAGGCGGTGGCTCTTCTGTCTGGGGCAAGCGAGTTCCCGCTGCCGGCAGCTCTGGCCACGCTGCTTCTGGTCAGGCACTGGAACAGGCTGCCCAGAGCGGTGGTGGAGTCCCCATCCCTAGTATTCAAAAACTGTGTAGACGTGGCACTTGGGGACATGGTACAGTAGGCGTGGTGGTGTTGGGGTGACGGTTGGACTGGATGATCCTAGGGGTCTTTTCCAACCTTAATGATTCTGTGATTCCGTGATTCTCCGGGGTGGAAATCTGCAGCTCGTGGCGCAGGTGGGGAGTTCGTAGCAGGGACCTCGCAGCGTGGGGAGGGCAGCGGGCAGGCAGCCCGAACCCCGAGGGGTCGGTGACGCCTGTTAAGATGAGGAAGAACTTTGTTTGTGTGTTACGGTCCTTTGCGGGCAGAGACCACGTGCCGTTCCCCGCAGCACACACCCCGGTGGCACAGAGGGATTCACGAAACCATCCGAGACCTTTGCGGGTGCATGCCAGACACTTCCCTGGCACGTGCTCGCAGGTTTCTGAGTGCGCCGTGGGGACAGGGGGCTCTTCAGGGCTGACTCCTGGGGCAGCAGAGGCAGGGCATTGCCACCCAGCCCACTCCTCTCGCTCGGCGGCAGTGCGAATCCACGCCAGCCAAAACCCCAGCTTTCATTAGTGATGTGGATCGCATCACCCCCAGCCCGTGGGGTGTGCCGAGGCTCGCTGGGGTTAGCGAGGCAATGATTTTGTCACAACTGGGTGGATGTGCAAAGCAGCCTGGAAGCCTCCGTTTCTGCTCAGTCCCGTCTTCTCCAGGGCTGGGACCCAATTAGAGCCAAGTGCCCTGGGCATCCGTCCGCCGCCAACCAAACCAAAATGACTGTTTCCCTTCACATCAGAGCGACTGAAGAGACACGGAGTGGCAATTACTCCCTCTAATTAATGGCCAGATTTAAATGGGGCTAGGTTTTACCCAGTAATTTGAAAATGAGAGACTCCATAACCACCCCTAACACGAGAGAGTCATCCCCCCGTAAAGAGCCTTAAATGACATCTTTGAGCTACTAGTTACACAGGAGGCAATGAATTACTTGCTGTGCTTAAGACAGACGCGTTATTTATTGAACTCGGAGAATTAAGTCTTTCTAGTCTATTGGAGATGAACCCGAGCAGAGATGATTTAGAACCCAGGCATTGCTGGCAGCTCTTACTGTGGCACGCAGCAAGCTGGCGGCCGTGCCACCGCCTGGGTAATTTACAGCTCTTTGTTGCTAGAGCGTAATACATTATTAATCAGTCATATTTTAGGAGATCCAAATTTATATTGGCTTTAATTAGACTGGTCTCTCTTTAATCTCCAAGTGTGCCCAGGACTGATGGCAAATGGGAACGTAGCGCCGAGGGGTGTATTCTGGGACAACATTATCCTCTCCTTTCTCAGAGCCATCGGAAGGTGTGCAGGTTGCCATTAAGATTCATATCCATGATGACACTGCCATGCACCACCCCTTGTACCTCCCAAGTCATCAGCGAGATCTCTTTGGAACTATTTTGAAAGGGTAAAACTGAGGCTATTAGAGAAAAGACCTTGAACGGAATACGTTGGAGGCAGGAACGGCGTGTTTGGTATGCAGCATAGACGCAGAAGGGTCGATGTTCCTGTGCAAGAAAATGAGTGCTGAAGGGGAATGAGGCTTCTGGAATATGTGATCAGCCGTCATCTCCGTTGCACAGGGACGGAGGAGTGCTGGGCTGCGGCCACCTGGGGCTGGCACGGACGGGTCCTGCAGAGACCTGCGTTTGGAGGAGAGCAGGAGACCCCCCAGGGTCCGTGCGCCTGGAGAGACGGCTCCTTCGAGCAGTGACCTTGTCAGACACCTTCTTAGCGCTGGCCTGCTCTTGCAGGCCTCTGGTGACCCTGTCTCTCCTCACCTTAGCTCTGCCTTCAGCACCACCGAGCCATGCCCCTGGCTGAGCCCAGGAGCAGGGACAGCGAGGGGGACTCGCTGGAGCGGGTGAGAAAAGAGCTCTCGAAGGCAGAGAGGGTTTGACGCACGTTTAATACACCTACAGCACCCGCTGGCTGGGCATTCAAATGAAATTACGCAGAAGAAAACAGACGACGGTAAAATAGTTTAGCACACCATTAGGACAGTAAATAGAGCAGGACTGTACAAATGGAGGCAGCCAGGGAAACGTCCGTGTTACGTTATTATCTCCTTCCCCATTTAAAAACCCAACACGAGGTTTTAACAGCATGCCATACTGGCTTCCTAGGAAATGTGCTTTAAATAGATACAAACCATCACAGTGGTGTTCGTTAAAAAAAAAAAAAAAAGAAAAAGCACATTCCCACTTTTAGCTCACCATAAAATACAGGACTTAAATGCCTGCCATCCCCCAAGGTTGCTCAGCCGACGTAAGTGACTGCGATTGGGGAGCCATGGGTCACAGGGCAGGGGAGGCATCACCGAGGCATCACCGAGCGCGGGGAGGCACAAGCCACGCGCCGCAGAGCACGGGGAGAGAAACTGTGGTGCTGGTGCCACAGCAGAGTCGCGGAGAGGATGGGCATGAGGAGCTGACTGTTTCCTTACACAAAACCCCAAGGTTCTCTGTCTGCGATGGCTACAAGGAAGCTGCCTGGTGCTTCAGAAGATGCTTGTGGAGAGCCTAAGCCTTGAAAATTAAGCAGAAACTGCTACCTGGCCAAAAATTAATTCCCCACTCCGGTCCCCAAAATGCAGTCTTCGTTAATGATTTTCTGCCCTGCAAGGCTCAGTCAAACGGCACAAATCGGGACCGGCGGATGCTCGCCGTGAACAGCACGGAAAACCCGAGCGGAGCCCCAGGAATCGAAGCTGTTCAGTAAATAACAACATAACTAAACCGGAGTTCGCCCATGAATGATTTATCATCCTGCCTTACACAGGAGGTCAGATCAGGTGATGATAAAAGTCTGTTAAGATTAATGACTTGAAGAATTAGCCAGGAAGGAAATAACATCGTCGCTAAAATTCCTCAGCCCTGTGCTGTAAAACACCTCCCCGCCAGGGGCCATTGCACGAGCCGCATGTTCACACCACTGTCGTGCAACCCTTTATGTCGGACACACTCGTGTTGCACAGATTCTGTTTTCTTCCATAACACACAAATATTAGCACGGGTGCTTTCTATCATTGCCAACGTTAGGGCACGTCGAGATTTTGTGCCAGTCTCCTTCCCCACTCCCCAGGCTGCTGAACAGTGGACAAAGCTGTATCCTGATCCCAGAAACATCTTCAAAAAAAAAGTAAAAGCCTTATTGCCAAACCAGATAAAAAGCTGAAACAAAATTAATGTACCCAAGGCAAAAATAAAAAAATTCAAATCAGAATTCTCTCTTTCTCCCTTCCCCTCCCCCCGTGTGTGTATACACACACGTATTTAGAGAACTTCAAACAATTTTCCTTCAGTTTCAGCTGATCTTTTAACTCGTTTTTAAGCACTTTTTAAAATGAAAAAGACATTGGAACTCCTCCTCCTGAAAATGCCAAGACCCAGTTTTTGTACCAACTATTTCAAACCATTTATCCACTCAGCAGCTTTTGGAACCGAGGATTTGCTGGAGCTGCACGTGCATTTTCAGGCATCTGTATTTTTAAATTAAAAAAAGGGGGAAAGCTTAATCGAGGGCTTCCCAGGGCGCTGGCCCGGGACGCAGCCTCGCGCGTGGGGAAGGCCAGGCTGGGGTGATGGGCTCTGACGGGGCAGCTCCCACGGCTTCTGCGTCCTCCCCAGCTTCCCGAGAATCAGCCCTGGAGCCTTCAGCGCGTCTGACCCGTGGCTCTGATGCACCCATCCTGTCGCCCTGATTTCATCCCTTTGGGTAGAGGTAGAGATTGCCTCTTCAGTCCCAGCTTTGCAGACCCTCTGCCCGGTGCTGCTTTTTGCAGCCCTCAGTAACTTGCTTGCTCAGCGTGGCTCGGGACCCTGTCCAGGTTCGCTGTTTCCCAGCGAGCCCCGGCTGTGTGACAGGTCTGTGCTGCCTTTTGGATAAACCAGCTGACTGGGGAATCCAAACTGTCCCGCTGTGCCTGTCCTGAGCTATTCTTCACACATCGCCAAGATGGTCTGTGTCAGCCGCTTGCTTCAGAAAGAGCGGTTCTACATCCCCCCACAGATCCCTGATGGAAATAGTGATGAGCCTTGCACAGGAGCACCCTAATTCCTGTTGATTCCCTGCCGATTGCCCACTGGCCTTGCTGAAAACCTCCTCCCGACACCAGCAGCCTCTCCAGCACCTCTCGCCTCCAGCGAGGCGAGCACCGAGCTCAAGCCAGCCCAGCCCAAGCGCCCGGTCCCCTGCTGCGGTTCACCGCCGGGCCAAGCCTTTCAGCTCAACACACGTTCGTTTTAACAGAAGGCCGTTACTCAGATGTTTGCTTCATCCTTACCAGAAAAGGAATAAAAAAGAAAGATAGTGGGGTCTATTTACTTGTAGGAGAGGCAGTGCTGGAGCGGATGCCGTGTGGGGGCCCAGCTGCCCCCCCCCGCTGTAAACTCCCCATAAACACGATGAATAAAAATGGCACAGATAGAGAAAGGAAATCAGGGAGCTATTATCGATTTCATTGCACTGGCAAGCATGACTTGGATGTATTTTAACCACTCTGGCTGCTTCTGATGACATTGCACTGGGGCATCATATTTAAACCAAAAAAGCACGGATCAGGAAGTACTGTTTCTGCCCAGAAATAATGAGGAGACATTTTTTCTGTATGAGCCATAGCTGTAACTCTCCTCATTAAAATATGCAGATATCCACAGAGTTCTGGGAACATTCAGTTAATATTTTCATCTTTTATGGCAAGGGTTTGTGTTTAAGAAAAATTTTCTTGCTTTCATTCCCAGGCTTGCGACAGGCTGGGTGCCTTGCACAGCAGTAGCCACGGCACAGACATGTCCGTGGATTTGCAAACCTGACCAGCACTCAGGCTCCCTCCTTCCCCCCACCGAGGCTGACTGTGCCCACACGCTTAAATCTGGTCCGAAACAGGGACAGTGCTCTGACGCTCCCAGCCCAGAGCCAGGGATTGACTCTGCTCAGGGTGCTCGGCCTTGGGCACATCTGTCTGGAGCTCCCTTTGTCTGCTGGGTGCCAGCCGGGAGCTCCGGTCGGAGGGGGGACAGTGATGGAGTGGAAGGGGGTGCACTGGGAGGGGCAGGGGTCCCTCAGCAGGGAGCCAGCGGTGCCCCAAGGCCACCCAAGAAGAGTCAGCATATCCCCCCCCACACCCCTCAATCAGCCACAGCTGATGGGTTGGCATTAAAGGAGGACCCGCATCCATCCTTATTGTGGCCGGGAAGCAGAGCCCTTCCTCTCTTTGGAGAGAGGCGCTTTCGATCCCCTGTGCACCCCTTCACCGCAGGCTGTGTGCGTGAAAGCTCGGGTGGATCATCCCCTGCTCACGTCTCTGCTCGTCGCTGCTGATCCCACGATCACCGGGGTTTGCAAACCCCCGTGGAGGAGGCTGCCCACCACAAAGGGCGCCTGGCTGGAGCGGCGGCGGAGCCTTGCAATAACCTGCCGAGGAGAGGGAGGGTTCAGCCGGAGACCGACCAGCCAGGCGGCACGGCAATTAGATGGCAGCTGTGTTGAGTAATGGCTCCATTACTGATCTATTATTGAAAATAATGGAATAATAATACACCGCGGGAAAAGCAGCTACTGTGGCACTGAAGGGTGCAAAGCAGCTAAAAATTATCTGATATAAATACTCCAGAGGCCCTAACAGGTGAAGTCTGAGAGGATATAAGCAGGTGAGAGGCTTTCTGTGGTGTTTCACAGCAGAGAGCGGAATCCTTGAGCAAGCACAAACTGCCACCCCAGCCAAGGAGGCAGCCTTGGGAAAATGCTGTGTGTGGCACAGGCGGCCCTTTCCCCGGGGGATGTCTCTGGGTGAAAAGCAGCTCTGAGCAAAAAAACAATAAACATCCAGAAATGTTCTGCCACGAAGAGTCCGAAAGGACCGATTGTTTCCTCCAGAGGGGAGGCAGACGAGGAAGGGCTGGGGAAGAGCCTATGAACCATGCATCGTCTGGCAAAGAAAGATTAGGACTTAATATTCTGACACAAGGACAAAAAGCTGCTTGCTGCAAGAAATCCCAAAGCGCTAAGAAACAGTCGCCTCCCGCCCAGCTCAAAAACGCGCGGTGGTGGTGCCGAGCAGGAGGGGATGCTGGCGTCCAGCGTCCAAGTCCCCAGCGTGCAGTCGCTGGCAGAAACACACCCGTTAGACACGGTTTCAGATGCCGTGCTTGAGGCTGGGCTGGCACGCGTGGCCAAAATGAGGGGGGGATGTCCTGCTTTTTTATTACGCCGACGGCCGCCCAGCGCTGCGGTGACGCTGCCCGGGAAACCCACGGGAGCCCTGCTGGGCGCAACGGAGAGCGCAATGGGACGCCTGCTAGGGAAGCAGCAGATCTGCTCGCGTTGGGGCTGTGGTTTTCTTGCTGGTTTAGGCAAGAAGGTTGAGGAGGAGCAGCGAGGGAACAGGCTCACCAGGAGGGTTCTCTAGCTGCTGCCTGAGCCCAGTTCTGCCCAGCCTTCCCTGGCCAGCCACTCCACAGACAACGCTCCCGCGTAAACCAGTTCAGTCTCAGCTGCCATAAGCTCGGCCTCGGGCTGCGCGATCTTCCCCAGGTCACAGACTCAGACCAGTCTCTGACGTGGGTGGGTCTTGATGCATCAAAGGAGCTTGGGACCAGACTATAACAGGCATCAGGATCCCACTTCAAAGCTGAATGCGACTTCAGAATTGGCCTTGCCCTGAGCGAGGGGACGCAGCAGAGACTGCCCCGTGTCCCTTCCCTCCGTGACTATCGCGTGCCTGGGGGAGATGGATCAAGCCTTAGGACTCCTCCCTGGAGCGTGTCCTGCTCTCGGGACAGGTTGCTTGGCTGTAGTGTTTATTCATCCGAAAGGATAAGCCTTCAAAGTGGGCTGGTTGGTTGGTTGGTTGAACAGCAGCATTGTTTCTTCATGAAACATACAGTTTGTGTTCAGCCCCTCAGGCCAAATGAGCTGCGTTTGCCATTATTTAGGTTTTAGTAATTTTTTTTTTTTTCTCCCCAGCACCAGTTTGTAATTAAATAAATCAGGACTTAATGAAAGGGTTTTTTGAGCAGTGGGGAAAAAAAAAACCCTGCCCATGTCCCTGGACAGCCAGGCCACCACCCTTCTGTCACCAGCAGAGTCCTCTGGACGCTTCTCAGAGCTACGGCTGGAAACACATTTAGCAAATTCACGTTAAATCCTGTGTTAAGATCATGCACCACGTCCTACGTAAACACGTGCTGACGGGCAGCACAGAGACATCTCCGACCCGGGCTCACGCCTTTGCTGAGGTCTGCTCTTCGGCAGGAGTCAACGATTCCATCAGCGCCTCGGACATCAGGCGAAGGGGCAACGCGTGTTAACGCCGCAGAACCTGCGGGCTGCCGGGAGGTGCAAGCGCACTGGAGGGCAGGACGAAAACTGCCACCACCACTCAGAAAAGCTCAGAAACGAGCAGGGTCTGGCTGTGTGGAGGAGGAGGCAAAGTTTTACAGGTGGGAAGGGAAAACCTGGCTGCACAGAGGCAGGCTGGGCAGGAGCAAGTTAGGAGCCACCCTGCAGAAAGAGATCAGTGGGTCACAGCAGCTCTGGAACCGAATGCAGACCAAGGAAACTCTAAAGAGCCCTCAAAGAGACAGGCAGGAGCATTGCCCACGCCGTACTCCCGGTGCTCCATCGCCATCCCCTTGCTGCCTTTACAGCTGCCAACCTTGGTCCCCCCAACATGTGCTCTATCCCCAGCTCTCCGCCCCACAGACCCCATCCCAGGGCACGGTCACCCCTAGCCCCTGGCTTCGAAGCTTGCTGCCCATTGCTGCTCTCCCTAGAGACACGCTCGTGTTCATTCAGAGATAAACAGGCAAGAGACCAGTGGAAACTGTCAGATAACTGGTCTGGAGCTGGCTATGGAGAAAAAAAGGCTGCATCATCTCCCCTGAGCTGTATCCAGGAGAGAAAACAGAGAAAACACACAGAACTGGGAAAAGGGAGAGCTGGTATCAACACTGCCTGTGTATTTAGGGCAGCACATTTAGGACAACTCGGCGAAGGGTCTCGTGCTGGCAGGACAGCACTAACTCTCCAGCTGCAGGCTGGTACAGCATCCTCCCTGCCCCTGGGTTGGGAGCTCGCATGGGAGGAAGCCCAGGTCTGTACGCGTTTCCCTGAATGGCTCGTGCCCGAGCCCCACCGACGTGGGAGGACAGGGGCAACCACCAAGACTTGACCCAACGGGGGCTTCATAGCCAAGCGCTGGGCTTTTCCAGTCTGTCCGGACCACGACCGGTTGTTCTTTAGGCACAGACAAACATCTCTCTGGCCTGTGTACACTCAGCCGAGACAAACGCATTCCAAGGATGGTTTCCCAAGAGAAACAGCAGCTACCAGCAAGGGAGCTGGGAGCCAGCAGCAAGGCTGGGGCTGTGAAGCAGCTCTTGCGGGCAGGCCTGGATGCACTCATCTGCACGTGGTCCCAGGATCCCACTGCAAGGGGAGAAGCTGGGTTTCACTTACAGGAGCAAAAAGACCGTCCGAGAGCAGGAACAGACTGCAGCTGCTGGTGCTGCTGCTATGTTCCAGATGCCCACAGCGTGGTCTCATGGGTTGCTAACCCCGAAACAGTGGGGGTTCAGGAGGAACCCAGCGATGGAGCTCCCTTGTCTCCATGAATCACCAGTGAACTTCTCTTTCGGGCCACTTGCTGGATGCAGACAGGCTTGAGGAAGGTGAATGGACCCTGATTTTTCAACAGTGTCATCTGCTTTGGGTCGCAGTGGTAGAGCGCAGGGACTGATGGTCAGTGTCGCTGGAACAGCAGCGCACATCTGGGGGAAGGTGGGAGAGCGCCAAAGAGGTGGTGGGTTATCTGGGGAGCGGAGGCAATGCCAGAGAAGGGGGCAGCTCTCGCACAGTCACAGCAGACCTCATATCTGATGAGATGAGGGCCGGGGAAAGTTCTGCAATGGTCTGTCTGCCCGGTGCAGCGCCCTGTGAACCTGCCTCACGCCAGCTCTGCCAGCCCTCCGGAGTTAAGCAGCAGGATGGGACCCCGTGTGCCCCCAAGGTCCCTCATGGAGAGAAGAGCACTTGTGGGGCCACGGTGCCATTGTTTACGTTTGTGCGTATTTCAAGGCGTATGAAATACACAAAGGAAGGAAAAGTTGCTCATTACCCACAAATAACAAGCTGTAACCACGTAACTCACTTAACTAGAAAATAAGTTAATCACAACATGGGAGGGCAAGCTTTAATTATTGCAAGACCCTGCACTGCGCAATAACGAGCGTCACCAGAGCTGGTAGGTGCTGGCTGGCGTTTGCAATCTCATTAAGGCCAGTCTCTCACCGCACGCCTTCAAGCACGTTCATGCACACCCTGCGCAACGGATGGGTCTGCTTAAAACCACTGCTGCTCTGCAGTGATCTGCTTACCCGGGGTTAGCGTGGGGCTCCTCGCTTCTGGAAGTGAGGCTTTGATGCACACAGACCTGCGGAGGTGCTCGGGGGACCCCTCTGCTCCTGGCAGGGAGCATCGCCCTTCTGAGAACCAGCTTTTCACGCAGTCTTTAATGCTTAGACAGGCTGGGCCGACGAAAAGGGCTTTTTCACTGGGAATTGCTGATACAAGCCCTTCTGCTGCTACAGCGGTGTGAAGGTGCTTCATGCTGATGCACTGCGTCCCCTCCGCGTGGGTCCGAAAGCCCCTGTGGGGTGGCTCCCGCTCACGAGGGGAGGCAGCCCCTGCAAACAGGCAGAACTGGACCACGGCACTGCTTCGGATGCTCCTTTTCTGTGCCGTCCCTGTAAGAGCTCTCAGCGCTCAGCCAGCCAGCGCTGTGGCTGCAATGCCATTCGCACCCTCCTTACGGTGCCATCATCATCCCCTCGGATTACAAAGTCTGGTGGGTCTTTGCACCAGCCTCTTCCCACAGGACCCGGGTACAGCATTGCAATCAAAGCGGCCAGCGCTCAGCGCGGGTTCAGGCTTGGTCCTGGAAGAGGGCTGGGAGCCGCGTCGGCGAGCATCCCCGGCATCGGGAAGCACCAGCTGTCACTACCACATTTGGTGGGAGGGTGTTCCTCCTCTTCTCATTTGCCAAAATCCACTGGGAAACAAAAGTGAATCTTAATGAAGTGGGAGGGACATGTCACTTCCCCTGCGCTGCCTCTGCTGGGTTGAGGTTAATTAGATAATTACTCACATGTTGCCAGTTTGTCAGGCACAAACAACACAGCCATTGCCAACTGGGAAGGCTTCAGTTCCCTGATAACTCCATTTCAACCGTGTTGCTGGGAACATTTCACTGACGCTCACGCAGGCTCCTCTGGTCTGCAAACAGATGATGCCCTTCCGCAGGCCAGAATTACTGCAATTTTAATTTTTGTTGGTTACTTTTTGCAACATGTCAGCTTAGTTGTATGATTCGGTTATGATATCTGTGCCCTCGCAATGCTGCTTGCTCCTGACGGTGCGCAGAGCGGATCATCGCCCTGGTGAAGCCTATGAAATCCTTCTGCGAGCGCATAGCCATCTCACCAGTGCAGCAACGCCTTATGTTCCAGAGCGTGTTGCGTGCTGTATTTACTGGCAGGGTGAAGCATTACCGTCATCTTCTAGGTCAACAGCGATGTCTTATCACACATTTTCTAGCATAAACACAATATCTTTTTCAAACCATCAGATCTTGAAGAATTACACTGCGACCAATGACACTCCACATCCATAATATGTAGCAAGGCAGCACATTATGAAATCACCCAGAATAACATGTTCAGCAGATTATGCCATGATGGATAGACTAATAGGGCAAGACATGACAGTGACATCGTTAAGCCAGCACTTGTGTTGGGATTGCCAAGTGGAAAAACTGCGTAGGAAGTCTAAGACTGTGCCAGCGCCCAGCACGCTCTCTTTGCAGCTCAACAGCATCAGGGAACTCAAACACTGGAGAATGCAGTGCTGTCCTTGCTCCTCCTGGTCCTCCATCCCTCCTCCAGTGAGATCCAGGGATTGCTGGCCATTTGGCATAGCTGATTCTCTTCTGCTACATCCTTCGCAACCAGTGGTGACGAGCAGAATTAGAAATGCTAAAAATACCTGCGCTACGTAACACCTTGCTACAGAAATGGCCTCATTCCCAGCAGCAGCTCAGAGCTGATGAAGACACCCAAAGCCGTCCCAGCCCTGGGAAATTTGTCTATCTGCTACTGTCTGTTATTAAAAAGTTTAGATGTTTACTCCTCCGGTGTGTAACCACTGGCAGTGAAAAGCCAGGGCTCGCACCATGCCCTAAAGGACGGGTCTGTGGAGGATGGAGACTGCACAACAAGGGTACCCTCAGAGTGAGACCGTGCCTTCTTTTTGTCGCTGCCAGCCATACAGATGCCCACCCTTAAGGCAGGGAACAGAGCCTTTTCTGGCCTGCGTGCCTTTGGCAGGGCTGTAGCTCCAGCTCAGGGTGCAAAACCTCCAGCTCCTGCTGGAGTCAGTAAACCACATCACGATTAAAGGTCTTTGGTGAAGGTATCAACCCAACCTCATCACTTTCCCAAACTAGACGTGCACACACAGCCAAATTCACACAAGCGCCTTAATACAGACCCAGAGGGAGACCTGGCGCGTTTCCCAGGTCCCAGGAAAAAGGTCCTGTAGCAGCAGCTAAGGGACCATCCTCTCACCTGCAAGCTCAACAGACCTGGCACCAAAACCAGCGAGAAAGAGGAATGGTGCAGTCTGAAAGGAACGGCAATGCTGGTGCTCAGCGAGACCGTCGCTGTTATGCCATGCAACAGCCTCGCGCCGGGGGGAAACTTGGCAAGGACTGAAAGTCAAAATATTTTATGCAAAGAGTTTGTGAGAATTATGATGCTTTGCATTCAAATATGCAGGATTTCAAAGCGTCCAAGTGCAGTAGGAGACAGTCAAGTGTCTCCTCCAAAGCCTCCCCCTCCTGCGCCATGACCCTGTTACAGAGGGCAGCAGGACGAAGGCAGGACCGTGTCTGCACGGTCCATCCCCAAGGCAGAGCAGGCCCTGCAGCAAGAGCACTGCAGTGCTGGCCCCGTGTTCTCAGCTCAGAGGGGGCTGTTGGAGCCCTCAGATCGGGCAAAGCTCAATGGGTTCATCCTATCCCACCAGCGCCATGAGCTGCTGGTCCTCTGCAGCCCCCGTGCCACCGGCAGTGGTGCCCAGGAGCGTGCTGGAGCCAAGCTGGGTTTCTCACAGCCACGGTGGTGTATATTCCTGGGGGTTTTGCTGAGAAGGAGCAGCTGAGGGGTGAATGACATTTATTTTTCTTCTGCACAAGAATAAAGACCTTCATTACAGACTAACTCCAGCTCACTTACAGCAGCCTGAGTGCCTGGACAGACAGGGCAATCCACTGCCTCGTTTCAGGACCCTATTCCTCTGTAGGCTGGCAGGACAATCTGTGCTGAAAGCAGACACTACCTGACCTGAAAGCACAACCAGCCTGCAGGGCAGAATATTCATGCTTGAACTGCATCCCCTTATAAAACAAGGAGCAAATATAGGTATTAAACCTGACTTCACAGAGCAAAGTCTAAGTTGAACCTGAAAATGCCTGGCATCTCCAGGATAGAAAAAAGCAACCACGAAATACTGTTCAGCAGCGTGTTAGATCCGCTCTCAAAACACGTCCATTTGACACCAATACCGAGTTGTGTGGCAAGTCCTAAATGAGCCAGCATCCTGAAACAAATTCTGTGGGTCTCCAGAGGCCACCTTACTTCCAAGAAAACAGTGGGTACCAAAATACAGGTGTCCTGTGCCGTTGGGGAAGTCTTAGGATACCCCATCCGTTCCCATGGGCTCTAGGGGAGACCCAAAGGCTCCTGGAAAGGTGGTGGGTGCCAACAGGGACACTCCAGATCATGTCAAACGGTATCAAATCTGCATGTTCTGGCACCCAGCTCTTACCCTGGATGTCTGCAGAGGGCGATGGCTCCTGGAAGGATCATCTCTCCAAGATGCCCGTTTGCAGGCATCATTGCATGGTCGAGGCAAACTGCAATACACTGAAAACTGACCGAGAGCCAGCCAGCCACATGGCATTTTCTGTGAAGGTTTGCGTGTTCTCCAGCTTCCCCATCATGATTTAAAGCTGCGTGTTTTGCTAGTCTTTAAAAAAAGATACCATTCGTGTAGGCATGCAAAACCCAGGGCACTGCTGCACAGAACGGCTCTCACTGCGCACCAGCAACAGCGTTTAAAGTGTCACGTCCCAGATGTCTGTGAGGCTGCGAGTGGGTGCACAAAGATCAAAATGAAATTGAAAGACCCTCCCCTGAGACCAGCTAACCATCTGTATGATTTTTTTTTTTAAATTTTAAGAAAGGGGGATAAGTGGAGGTGCACAATCATTTGAAATTAAGCGCAAGGAAAGTTGTACCCGTTGCCATGCAGATAGAGACAGTAGCAAACCCAACAACAGTAGAAGTCAGTAGCTGTCAAGAAGTACTGCTCATTTCGATGTCAATGCAGGTTCGAGGCAAAATATGGAAAAGAACGGAAACAAACGTCCAAAATGCAAAGCGAATCAGCAGCACCCTGAGCAAGACTGACTCCGGTCTTGCCACTGCAAACACCTTCTAAGCCGGGGAGTTATCATACGCCTTCTCTCAAACAGCAGAGGTTTTGCCTTCCTGCTGTCCACGTGCTCTGAGGGCTGGAAGCTTCCCCATCTCCTGTGTTCCCACCTTGCTGAATCCATGCAAACATCTCGCCTGGATACCGCTTCCACCTGGGGTTTTCCAGCTGATGGAGCAGTCGCAGCCCATCTGGGCGAGCCAGGCTTTTCTAGGACATGGCTGTGTCGCCGAGGACAGACACTTACACGCTCCTTCCATCCACCCCGTGTCAGCACAAGCGGCTGGCAGACAGACGGACAAGCTCGCTGCGCACGCCTCGTTTCACAAGCTGATCAGGCTAAAAAGAGCCAGGAGAGGCCAATTCGCACGTCCCCCCCGAGCATGGCGGGCAAGGCGCAGCTCTTGGGAAAAACTTTGCAGAAATAACCACGTTCTGAAATGATTTGTGTTGTTTTTAAATGAGTTTTTCCCTTTTCCCCAAGCCTTCCAAGTGTTTAAATCAAGACGACTTAAGGAGACCAGCTCATCTCCACCAGTCTGCATGAGACCGGCTGGCTGCAGCTAACGCGTAGGGGACACAATTATTATTGATTTTCCAATGAAAAGCCTGACAGTAAGGCCAGCGCCTACAACAGCCGCTGACAAATAACCTCTCATAAATTTCTTGACACATCTGTTTTCAACATTTTTCTCCCCTTCAGTACAGAAAGGTCCCACGTGCTCCGCAGCAAGCCCCTGCTGACCCACTCCCCCCCGGCGCTTCGACAGCGCACACACACCGGAGCATTGCAAGGTATTTATTTTTCAATCTGGCATTAAACAAAAAAAATAAAACCTATTCTGGATTTCTTCAAAATGAAAATGTTACAATTTTCTTATTGAACTAAAACCCCTTTTTTATTTCATTTGGAGGGGTTTTGTTTCATTGTAATCTAAAAAAAAATCCACACCGCATTTCAGAACATGAATTTGGAAAGAAAAATGGGATTATTTTCTTTAAAAAATCTCAAAATTAAGCATTTCATCTTTCCCCTAAACAGTTACACTTTTCAATTTACCTTGGGTATTTGAATAACTTTACTCAAACTCCATTTTTCAAGGAAGAAGTCATTTTCTAGCAGCATGCCACCCAGCTCTCCTTACAAGCAAGAGAATTCAGCCTTTGCTAGGCCCTGCTCCAACAGTTCCTGCCTTTGCAAAATTACAGTCAAAATCAATTACAATTGCAACCAGTCCAGCCTTTCCCTTAGCTTTATTTTCTGTCTGACAGGGTAAAATCCTATTCATGCAGTATTTTGCCATAATTTCCTCTCTGAAAACACTTTCCCCCTGACACCGAGACACACGATTTCCAGACCCATTTTCCTCCCACCAGCTTTTCTCCTTTCATTTCTTTTTTTTTTTTTGCTACCATGTAATTTTTACTGCTGGGGGGGAAATCTCGTTAACCGCCTTGCCTTTTCCAAATATTACCCGATTTACAAGGATTGTTGGCACCAGCCTTTTCCTCCCTGCTCTCATTGCGGACCCAAGGCTGCCGCCCAAGCCACACGCCATGGGGAGGAGGCAGATGAACAAAAGCCAGGAGCGTTCATTTAAGATGACGGGAGAGATCACCCAGATCATCATCCCGTGAAGGGGGCTCCGGCAGCCCCCCGGGGGGGATCTGACTCAGCGCAGCCTGTGTTGGGACACAGCACAGGAGCATCACCGCTGCCCCGTCCCTCCTGCAGACCAGCTCCTTGAGACCGTAGAGCCACCACGGCTCGTTCGAGCCATTTAAGCCGCACTCAGCCAGGCACAGCTTTTAACTCGCAGCCTCGACAATATTTATGCACGCCACAAAGAGCGAGCCTGGTCCCTTTATTTACTCCATAAAGAGTTCCCATCTGCGCTTGAGACTTTTACCCTTCCCATAAAAACCTGCCCACTCTTTTTTTTCCAGCCCGCTTGGCCCCTCATGCAGGGCACCGCAAGAGAAAAGCATTTCCCGGCAGCACGTCCCCGACCTTTGCACGCTCCCCTCCATGGAGCGAGGATGCTTCGGTCTCCCCGGGAAACTGCCTTGCTCAGGCAGGCTGCAGACAGACCCTGGGTCTCCCAGCGAGAGACAGAAAAGCCAGGGAGGCTTTTCCCCGGAATGGCTTTCCTTGGGGTATGCTCCTTGTCCCCAGCGAGGCAATGCAGAGCCAGGGTGGTCTCTCCTATTTCCCCCACCTTCATCATCTCCTCACAGGCACCCCATGGGGTGGGATCTGCCGATCAGCCCAGCTGCTCCCCACCATTCAGCACCGAGCAGCCACCAGCAACAGTGACACAGGAATGAGCATCCCCGTGGTCCCTCACTGGGCACGGCCCTCGCTCCCCGTGCAAGCAGAGCATCCAAGCGCCTGCAGTCCTTCCAGCCATGCCCCGGGGCTACAGCATCCCTCCATGCTTTTCACGGCAGAGGCAGCTCAAAATACTCCCAGCCACACTTGGGCAGCGCGGGCTGGCTCCTCTCCAGGGTTCAAGACGCTCCAGGCACCAACATTAGTTTGACCTGAAAATCCAGACTTGTGGGGCACCCTGGCTCGCATCTCAGGGCAGAGAGCAAAGGGGCTGGTGTGCTATCTCCCAGATGCGTACACCACCAGAGAGGCTCAGGGTGTCCTCCTCCAGCCCCAGGCAGGATGGGGAAAACCCAGGGCCAGCTGCAATCCCTCCAAGCAGAGTAAAGGCAGACACATTTCCAGCACCAGATCCACCCGGGGTGCTAGCTCACCTCCAGGGCTGACAGGGAGGTGCTTGTGCTGTTATGGCTTCATCTCCCCATTGCTGGGCAAGGCTCCACCAACATAACTTCACCTGTACCAGACCACCAGCGGGACTTTCCTCTCCTCCACCAGCAGGACTGAAATTCCTGACGTTTCAGGCCTTCAGTGCTGCTTTGCCCTGGACCTTCCTGTAAGTACAGGAAGGTTTAAGAGGCACGACCATGCTTCCAGTGGACTAATAATAAATCACAGCAAGATCTCTTCAGCTACACCTCTGCTCCCACATCTCCAGCTTTGCTGCTCCAGCCCCGAATTCCCACGCAGCTCCGCAGAGCATCATTCCCCGCCACTCCAGGGGTCTGCAGCTCACGGAGACGCTCACTGCTGTGCCGTGGCTGCTACCAGCACCTCGGTAACGCTCCGCTCCCCGTGGCCAGCACAGTCACTCCTTGCCGGAGTAGCTGCCCTGGAGCACCTGGTCTCTCAGATTTCAGTTCACCCTGCAGTTTAGGCACAGCTTCTCATCCCTCACCAGAGGAGCCCCCAGCCCCTTTGCTTCATTCTGCTTCAGCACTTCTTGCTCTGAATGAATTCTGGATGGATTTGGGGTTTGTTTGGTTTTTTTTCCCCCTTTCCATCAATGAAGGATGCTGTCATGTCTCCACGCAGCTGCAGCCTCTGAAATAATAGTTATTTACCTTCCTGGTTTTATATTGTTTTCACAGTTACTAGCTGCAGCTTCACAGACCCTCACCAAACCTCTGCTTAAGAGAGGCAAAGGAACAGCCAGCCCATCCACCATCATGCCCAGAGGTTGCTGTCTGCCAGGAAAGTCTCAGGTGGGGCTGTTGGGGACGGGCATCTCCACCCTGCGACGCCGTCAGACCTGCCGCCCGAGGCAGGGCCAGCGCAGCTGTGCAAGGTCGCGGGGAATTGCCGTGCTGCGGCTTTACTGCTGGACCCCCAACACACGCTGCTGGCCCAGCAGCAGCAAGGAGAACCATCGGAGGACCCACCGGACCTGGTGACTGGGACTGGAGCGTCACCCAGACAGAGGCACTCGCTGCTCTCTGTGCCGCCAGCAAAGGAATATCGTCCTGGGACCTGCTGTCACCAGCAGGCAGGGAGCAGAGCTGCCTGCACCTAACTCAGCTTGCGGACACCCTCTGCCTTCTCCAGAGCAGAAGCGATCTGCAAAGTCGTGTCTGGTTGCCACGTCCACGCTGCATCCGCCTCGGAAAAAGCTGAGTGCAGAGACAGGCTGGGCACCCCCTGCCCCCAGGGGCGCAGGCCAGCACGGACCCGCTCCCCTGCAGCCAGCTTGCTGCTGTACGGAGGAGGGACCCCGGTGAGGATCCCAAGTGCATTACGATCCCATCGGCTATCCGTGACCGCTCACCTGTGCCCTGCGTCTTGTCAGTGGGAGCTCACATGCGGCCCCATGCCAGGTCCTTTTTTAGCTCGGTGATGTTAATGAGAGAACTCCTATTTCCAAGTCTTTTTGCTAAGCACAGGCACTTTTCCTCTCCAGTCATTTTTAAGGTAGTTAATGAGTAGCAGAAGCCCTTGCTGTTTGTTTTTTTTCCCCCACTATCATGTATAATAAATACAGTTTGATTAAATTTTTACACGTTGCTTAATGCATCAAGCAGGAATACGATATTGCACTGGCAGCACAACGCAAACCCCTCCTCAGCGAAACATTCATTTCCCAAACTGTTTCTGAAGCAAGTGTCACTTCCACGTTAAGAGGAGACGACTGTGACAGCTTCCTGGGGGACGCCAAGACAACATCTGCTGTAAGGTTTTCAATCAACATGCCTTAATTTTCACAACTCCAGTGCAAACATATTTATGGTAAATAAGGCGTCTCAGATGGAGTGAAAGCAGGTAACCTTTCCAGTCTGTGCAAACATACATTTGTTTCTGGCAGGAACTTGGAACCTTACTCATTCTTAGCACTGTATAACTAAGCAAAACCAATGATCTGTTTAAACCAGCTTTATTCAGACTCAAGTCTCATTAAAGTACCTCTCAGCCTTGGCCAGGAGACTGCGTTTTAGGGAACGTGGACATTTTTCCCAAAGGCCACGCATGTTCAGCAATGCCCCCGGGGTACTTGTGGCTGCCTACCTTCAGGATGAGGAGGGAGGGACCTCTCTCTGCCAGGGCCACATTCTGCTGCTCAGCCGCTGGAGCTGCTGGGCTGGGCACCCTGCACAAATCCAGCAGACCTCGTGGGCACGGAGGCACTCCAAAGGCAAGAAGAGGTCCTGCGCTGCTGCCCAGGCTCCGGGCTTGCCTGCTCTTGGCAGCCTCGTTGGCCTCCTGTTCAGCCGTCGAGGTCCTCTTTGCCACGACCCCCCCAAGGAAGGGAGGACACCGGGGAAGGGGATAAGTCCCAGCAGGTTCCTGCTGTCTGCAGGCATCAAGTGGCAGAGGAGAAAGTGCCTTAAGCCCGCGGGGCTGCAGGATGCTTTTGCCTGTAAGTCCAGGGCAGCTCAGCCTAACCTGGGGGGTCGAAGCCCTGTGCTGACCCTCACGCGTCTCCAGCCCCCCCGAAGCCAGCCAAAGAAGACACCAGCCTGAGCAGCCAGCCTCACCACCGGGGCTGTGCTTGCAGCTCCTGCCAGACTCCCACCAGACGGATTGCCAAAAGCTGTTGCTCTGACAGGCTCGTCGGTGCCTGAGCATGGCAACTACAAGGGAGCGAGGAAAGGATGAGGCAGGGAGCATCAGAAAGAAATGCAATCTTTTTTTAGTGGGTATCAGCTGTTTCCTGAGGTACCTAGACCACTTCCTCAGGGTTTTCTCCTCCTCTGTGCAGCGCAGGAGTCCTCTGGTGTTGACTGGCAGAGGGGCTTGCTTAGCTGCTGGCCAACAGCTTGCGAGGGCAGGAGCCAAACACAAAGGTTTTCCAGGAGCCGCGCAGAGGTCCCCGGCAGGCTGACCGAGTGGGCCAGGCTCCTGCAGCCCCCCAAGCACTGGGGTTTCCCAATACCCAGCCTGAATTTGCTCCTCATTTCGGGCAACAAGTAAAACCCGCGTGAGGCAGACGCTTCCCGAGAGGAAGGCTGGCCAGCTGCAGGCTGTTTTCCAGCCACCGACAGCCTGCACGGATCCAGCCTTCTGCTCAGCCACCCCTCTGCAGCACCCCAGGCACAGCTCTTACCCTACACGTTGAAGTCGCAGCGCCCAGGTCATGCTGCCGGCTCCCCTTCCCTGGTGCTGGTGCAGGGCGAAGGTGCAGGATGGGGTCCTGCTCCCAGCACCGTTGGTCTGGGCGGCTGAGGGAGGAGATGCACACAACACGGCACGCTGCAACCATCGGTGGTGCGACATCAGGCAAGGCTCCTTTGGTGTAAAACACAGTGTTTTGGGCCACAGCAGCAAACCTGGCAGGCACGTGGCACTGATTACTGCCCTTTATAGACACCTGAGCTCTTCAACCTGCCACAGCCACCTGGAGAGGTTTAACAGCCTCCAGCTGTGGCTGAGGACGGACCTGCAAGCTGAGAAAAAAATGTTTGAAGTGCCCCATCAAAAGCACATCTTTTTGATGAAGCAAGCCCGCCTTTTCATGCTACAAAAGAGACTGAAAAGAACTAGAACAAAAAAGACGACACACAGGTTTAGTCTTATTGCAGAGTTTAGCTTCTGGGATTAGCGCAGTGTGGGACAGACGTGGCCCTGCAGAAGCCAGGAGCGGGGCGAGCCAGTGCCAGGTGCTGGTGTCCTCTGGATGCCCAGAGGTGAGCTGGGCGATCCCCCACTCCCTCGGCTGTTTCTGCAGAGCAGCTGCAGCAGGATCGGCCATGGAGAGGAAACCCCGGGCTCCGGTCTCCTCCCCGCAGCCCGGAGCACGGCCGAGCTCTGCAGCGGTGCGAGCGGCTGGGGCACGGTCGCCTCCAGCCAGCCTCGGGGCCGGCACTGCCGCAAGAGCCGTGGCTGGGGAAGTTCACAGGTCCAACAACACGGGAGACCCCGCGGTCACGTCTCTCGCATGCCCCACGTTGCACGGACAGACCAACTCCCGTCCAGCTTTGCCTGAGCTTCGCTGACCCTGAAGGGTTCATTGCCATTTTCCTGGCAGGGATTATCCCTTTCCCAGCTCTCCCAACCTGCAAGATATCTCCGAGCCGTAACAGTGTTTTATGGATTAAAGTCAGGGAACTGAAAGAAACAATGCCGCAGAGATTACAGCAAGCACTTTCATTGGGAACAGGGGAGGGATTTCCATCAGTGAATCACTTGACCGTCTTTTATTTCATTTAGGTTTTTATTACAGAACTTTGTAGTAGCAGTTGTGATTAATCTTGATAATCCCCCTGGCAATAAACAATAGGGCAGTAAATTACACACCATTAACTAGCCATCGCCTACCAGCGCTGTGCAGGGAAGGCTCTGCCGCCTGCGGGGAGGCTGGCAGCCGGGCGACCCCTGCGATCGGTGGCTCGCAGCCCGTCCCACACAGCGGGAGCAGTGCTGAGCTACAGGGAGGGTGGCTTTTGGAACAGGGATGTCCAGCGGTGTAATTGTCCCCACAGCCGCCCTTCGCCTGGTTGTCAGCGCAGGCGGTGCCTGGGGTGGGGGCTGTTCTGCGGGATTTCCACGAGCCCTGCGAAGTAGAGCCCAGGGCCCCCATGCCCCCGGTGAAGCCCAGTATGTAACTGGGGACGAATCAGAGCACAATGGGCCAGGTTAGCTTGGTAACTGGGGATGAATCAGAGCACGATGGGCCAGGTTAGCTTGGTCCGTCGTGCAGTGAGAAAGGGGACACGCAGTGGGAAAGGGGACACAGCATCTGAAAGCGAAAAGCGGTGTCCCTGGGCCACGGGGTCTCTGGCTACCTGGACAAACAGCAGAGCCCCCTCAGCGAGGGCACCCAGCTCTCTAAATGCCTCGATTTTTGCCCTTTTTTCCCCCCAGAAGTTAGCTCAATTTACCCCAAAGGGAAGTACTCAGCGGTGTGGGCTTGGGGACGGGTGCTTTGCTTAGAGGATGAGCAGCCTGTACCAAGCCAAGCTGACCCTGGTGAATTTCTCACACCTTACACACAGGAGAGTGCTATTTCACTGGTGCCGAAGCAGCCGTAAGCAGCCCTCAGGCTTCGTTAAGTAACCTGGAACGCACCCAGGGAACCTGCATGTGGGGACGGGCCCTTTGGAGAGGGCAGCTTGGGAAAAGAGTGGGAAGGAAAAAAGAGCGCAGAGAGTGACTCTGGCACATGTGTCCAAAGGCTCCGTCCTACCCAGCCTGACCTCGCTGTCTGGAGCCATTCCCTGGCACTCAGCCTTTGGCAAGTTTTACCCCATCGTTCCTGCCGGTACCGTTTTGTACAGTACCGAACTTCTCGCCTTGTCTCACGGTAGCCCCTGAGGTCCTAGGAAGACGTTCCCTGCCACCTTTTGCCCATCGCTGCTTGAGCTGTGTCTAGGAAATAGTGATCCCAAAGTTCTTGGGCTTGGCCGGATAGGCTGGGTCTCTCCAGGAGAGACAGGAGGCTGCACCAGCGCCAGCCCAGGTGCCTTCAAAGCGAGAGGACATGTCCATCACTGCTCCATCTGCACGTCCCATCACGCACCGCCCGGCTGCCTTTGAAGCTCAGTGCGTTTGCATTCAGCCTTGGGCTGAATCATCGACACATGGAAAGCTCTGCATGTGTCTGACTTAGCAGATGCTCCTTCTCCTGTCTGCCAATGTTATTTTTCTGCCAAAAGACAGACTCTTCTTAATCTGGAAGAAATGACTGACCTGAAGGCAGCGCGACAGAGAGCAGCTCTTGCTCACAGCTCTTGCTGCGCAGCTCCGATTTGTGAAGCACCTGGGGCTCCGGTGGGGCAGGAGTGCCCAGCAGGCATCTCTGGGGCAGAGCCGTGACGCAGGGGGACGGGGTGCCCCCGGCGTGAGGTTGGTGCGGGACCCGGAGAGCCCCGTGGTGCTCCTGCTGCCAGGCAGCGCAGGCAGGGTGCTCGCATGAGGAAGAGCCGAGCTGTCGGCAGTGCGGTGGGCACGGGTGGAGGTTCGAGCACAGGCCGTGCACGGTTTCACAGGGGCGGGAGAGTCTCCGGAGCACTCGCCTTGCCCCAGCATCTCAGCAGCTTTTTCCAGGCCCCCGCAGCAGCTGTGAGAGAGCTGGGCTGTAAGAGATCAGGAAGGGGATTCACCCCACCGCTCTGAGCTGCCTACTTGGGCATCCTTTAGGTTGTCCTCAAGGACCAGTTCAGCAACAGGTTTTGGAGCTGGGAGAGCACAGCTGAAGCCCTGGGAGCGGACTTCTTCTCCGGAGACTGTAGGAGAGCCCAGGGCATCAGCTCAGACAGGGACGTTGCCTGCATAGCAAATGATGTGAAGGTGAAACCCTGCCCACGTCCCAGCCCTGCCTGTGCCCCTCGCACCCCAGGCCCCCACCCATCATCTTACACGGGTGGCAGGGGTGGCGGCAGGGGTGAGGATGACTCGGGGCCGGATCGGTGGTGCTGGGGACCCTGCACCTCCTCCCCGGAGCAGGCAGATCACAGTGGAAGGAGAATCTGAGTCGTGCCCGGCCTTTCGTCTCTGAGTTACACTTACCTCCGAAGGCCTGAAATAGCAACCCGTGGTGTGACTCTGCGTGAAGAGGCATCGCTGGGTGTGCGGGGAGCTGGCAGCAGGTCCTGCAGCAGAGCCGTGCGATGCAGCAGTGAGCTGCGTGGTGGGGAGCAGCGTGCAGGTTGCGAGGGCAGGATGGGGACTCCAGCACCCTCGCCTGCCCTTGTCTGCCGCTGCGCCTCCCCCAAGCCCTGCTCTTTGCCAGGAGCTTTCTCCCAGCCTCTCATCTCTGGAAAGCCCAGAGGTTTCCAGCACTGGAGGGGAAGCAATCTGATCCAAGTCGCATTTTAAAACAGTTTTTATTTCCCCGGAGAGGCTGCAGCAGTAGTTCTGGAGGGAGAACAGTTAATGCTCAATTTAGCTCCACATGACCTAATTTGCCACCGCTTATTCAACAAGGGAGAAGCAAGCGAAGAGAAATCCTTGCACATGGACCTTGAGAGCTGCTAGATTCCTCGGGGCACTAAGGGAAGGGAATTTCTGCAGCGGTGTTTGTGCAGGGAGATAGCTTGCTCAGTGGTGATGAGCTGGAGACGCGGACCGGTGCTCCCTCAGGCAGCTGCGGTGGATTGCTGGTCCGAGCCTCTCCGAAGCTGGGCTCCGGTGCTTTGGGTCTCCCAGCAAGACCATGGCTCCTGTGCATCTTCCCTTGGGCCTTCTTCTGCGATCGCTTTCTGAGGGGAGCTTGGCGGGCTTGCCTGCTCTACCCACCTTGTGCATCGCTGTGCACGTTCCTGTGCCGACCTGATCTGACAGGGAATTGCCTGCTTTTTCTAACCCAAAAGCAGGGTGCATTTGAATCCAATACTTCTGTGCTGCTATGTGGCCTGTGCTTCTGCCTGCCTCTGGTCTCTCCTCTCCGAGCACGCGTGCTCCCACCTCCAGCACGCCGCTCCTCGGAGGTGCACGCAGCTCCGTCCCATTTCGCTCAGACCTCTGTCCCTGCACGCCCTGTCTCCTGCCTCCCTGCCTGTGTCACCTGCATGTGTTCATCCTTTTGACGGGACAAAAGATTTGAAGGGTTAAAGCAACTGTACTATTAGACGTACACGCAGTCTTTTGGGGAATTTGACTCGACGCTACGCCGATATTTTGGTACAAACCTTTGTACCATGCGAAATCAGTCAGACGGTCATTAGATATATTTAAAACTAGCTTGTTGGTAGCTCTGCTGCAGAAAGGATCCCCCAGAAGTCGTTCTTGGGTGAGCACGCTTTCAGAACTGCAGCAACGGCGTAAAAGTCACCGCTGGCAGTTTGCAAATGGCAAAGCTCAGCGGGACGGGGTTCGGGATGGACAGCCGCTCTTCTGGGGGGGATCCAAGCGATTTGTCACCATCCAGTGAAATGGATTTGATCAGCCAAATGTCTCTGGGATGGCCTCTTACATATTTCAGGAGTCAAACATTTACTGTGGGGGTATTTTCTGTCTCGGGACCATGCTTGCTAAATCTCAGGTGCTCAGATGACGTTGCTGCCCGTTGTGTTTTGCTCTCTGGTTTGGGGCATCTTCATGCACCGTCTGCCCTCCTGTTGAGACCCTAGGAAGAGAAACGCACATATGATGGGCTGTCCCTTAGTGCCATCTTCCTGCTGCTGGAGCGAAGGCTCTCCGCTAATAGATGGACTGTGATGTGCTCTCGATACACGCACAGGCTTTGCAGTGCCTCTTGGTTCAGCCATCAGCCTTGTCGTTAGCTGTCAGCATGGCTCACGCCCCTAATCCCTTTTCTAGTGCTGCTTCTGCTGCTTCCATGCACCTGCATTTCCATTTCCACTGCGTAATGGCTCTGCTACAAATCTCGTCCCTGCTTCCTTTCCTCTTCCAAGCTTAACTTTCCTCCTAACAGTTTGTATATCCTCATTGAAAGTTAGAGAAGTGCATTTCTGCAGCAGGAGATCACGCTGTCCCATCTCCCTTCCAAAGGGCCTATTTCCAACATGCCATTACTCTAACATGTAATACGCAATTTTTTTTTTTATTTAAGAAAACAAGCATAAGTGTTTACTGGTAAACATTTCAGGGAAGTGTGCCAGTGAGCATATCCTCCTATTCCTTACAGAAATGTAAAACATCAGCATGCTGCCAACCACAAGGATTGTAATGTTTTTCCTTTCATACATAAAAATGTCTTCCTAATTAATCATCCTCGCGCAGTAGCCAAAACCGAGGCAACTCTGCCATATGCTAATGCACGCCGGGACTTCGTGAGTTGTGAAATATTTAACACTAATCAGACGCAGAGAATATTGTTCCCTCTCTGCATAAACAACTGTACACCGTTGCCTCAAAATGACAAGTCATGAGCGATCCGCCGGGGCTTGTCTCCCGCTCCTCTGTCCGTCTGTGCTGATGCACATCGCTCGTGGCAGGGGTGCTCGCCAGTCCCACCGCCCTGAGCTTGCCTGGGATGCCTTAATATAAATTAGGAACAAATGCAGTTGCCAATAGCGGAAAAACTCAGGCGAACTGACATGAGTGACAGAAATATGTGCCATGAAGGCAGTGCCTGACAATTGCTGCCGCCACTGAATTTTCACAGCATAGAGGGGTGGCGTGGGGACGGGTTACGTGTTGTGGGGGAATTAGAGGTAGGTGAGACTTTCCAGCAGGTTTTAACCTCACAAACGCAAGCTCGTCTCCAGAATAAATCACCGATTCCTGCTGATGGCACAAGCGGCTTATGTCAGAGCCCCTCCCAAAGTAATTCCCCAGAGTAAGTTCAAAAAATGGCTTAAAATATATTTAGAACATTAAGAAGCGGTTAAAGCAGAGTAAAAAACTTTAGTTCTATGAGAAACCATTTCCTTTTTCAGAGTCTCAATCCGCTGAGAAGCAGTTTTGCCGAAGCCTGTTCTGATCTTTTGTTTCCTTCAAGATAGAGAGAACTGCGCTCTTCCTCCTGCAGATGACATCGTCTGTTTCGTAACAGGCGTGACACGGAGGAGCTCCAGAGATGCCTCTGTAAGAGCAGGAGGTACGGAGCAACTCCACGCCTCCGCCGGCTTGGTGGCCTCAGACGGCGCTGGGCAGAGCTGGGAGGGACGATCCCATTCCATGTGAAGTAGGTCCCACCGCGCCACATCAGCATCGGTGCTTCTTGCCTCCCCCGGAGTCTGGCTAAGCTCAGCTCAATGACTTGCATCCCCAGCAGGATGCCTTGCAAAACTGGGATGCAGCCCTGCATGCTCCCGGGTCTCAATAGCCAACCTCAAATGAAATCAGCCTTGGTACAAGGCTGCCATCATCCCTGTTCCACGGGAAACCTCACAGAACACCTCGGCTGCAGGAGGCTGTGAACATATCAGTCTTAAAAACAGTCCCTTCGGACAAAAGAAACCACGAGATTATGAGAAAAAAACCCCACAGATTTATCAGAAGACACTGTGGGTCGCGTGCAAGGAGAGGAGAAGGGTAAGGGGTGGATGGAGACAGACCCCGCAGGTTCACAGCGCCCGGCAGCGCTGCCTTTGCCGACCCCATCGTGGAGTACTGTTTGCCCAACCACAGAGGTATCCCAACTGGACAGGACAAAAGCGCGGCCCCGTTGGGATGGCAAACGAAGAACAGGACGGGATGTGCTGCCAGAGCCAGGACCAGCTGGGTGAGTGCTGAGCAACGCTCTCCTCGTGCCTGGGAGCACGGGGGCTTCTTGTGCAGCAGGAACCGACCCCAGCGGAGAATTAGCAACCCATAAACAGGGAGTATTGAAATCAACAGTGACGTCTCAGATCTCCACGGAGAAGGCGGTCGGACGGCTGGAGGAGAAGCCAGGAGGAAGAGCCTTAACTGTGCTGATGCCACTGCCTGTCAGATACTGCGCAGGCAGAGCGCTCCGCTGTCACCTGGAGGAATGAAGCCCACGAGTGACCCATCTCCTACACAAAACCTCTTGAGAGCTCAGCCCCAAGTGGCCAGTGACATGCAGTAAGCTGGAGACGACCTTCCTGCTCAGAGCTGGGGGAAGTTCTCCCAGACAGATCCATCGAATTTAAACGTCCCCCTTGGATATGGAGACTGTGAAACGTCTTAAACACCAGTGTGGGCTGGGGGACGCCAGGGAGGTGATGGGCTGCTGCCGGAGGGATGCGCTCACCAGCAGAAACCCAGCCTGCCTTTTTCTTGCTCTCAGGCTGCAGTTTCTGAATCTAAGAGGTCAAGACATCTTGCAGCCACAGGATGTAAAAGAATGTGTACAACACTGCACTTAGGAAATAGCTGCGGGGTGAGGTCCTTGTCACCCTTAACAGGGCCGCTCTTACTGTGCTAATATCTCTAAGGACATCCAAAAGTCAAACAAACTCCAAGTCTAGCATCGGGAGAGGGTTGCCCTGTGATACCCGAAGCAGGCTTGCAAGCGTAAGAAACTGGGGGTCAGCACGCAGATCCAAGAGCGTCGCTGTTGCCCGCAGCAGCCTGTGCCACCCCAAAATCTCAGACACAGCCCCTGTGCTCTTCTCTCCCACGCGCCACGGGGAAGAGCAGCGAGCCTCCCCAGTGGATGCTCCGAGTGCTGCTGTGCAACGAGGACCTGGCACAGCCGTGTGCAGCCCTTGGTCGAAGGATGCTCACGTCCAGGAGCTTTCTGAGCCTCGGACTGACCAAGATGCCCAGGGGGAGGTGAGGCAAGGCTGCGCTCCTCGCCCACGGTGCATCGGCTCTGCGTCGCTGTGCGTCTCCCATTGCAACTCCCACTTGTTGCTCACCCAGCGATGTGCCTAGAGATCACATCCCACTCTAGCAACCTGATGTAAATCGTGTGGCAGCCCGTAATTGTGAATATGACATTTAATAAACAGCGTGGATCATACATACCACCTGAGGTTCAGATCCCGGTGCGTGTTATTTGTGAATAAATGCCTTAAAGTGCTTCCTTTTTAATTACATTCATAAAGAACAGAGGTCTATCAGTCACTGGCCTTCCATTACAGCTATAAAGAGCATCACAATCAAATCATTAATACACATAAAAATGGCAGGTAATTAATTTTAGTATTAGCATAAATACTATCGTATGACTTTATTACCAGCCCGACCTTCAGGAGGGGACATCAATAGTATTAATTCAATAACATCGTCCAAATTAGCTATTATCAGTACGTAGGAGGTGTTTTTAAAGAGCTCAAGGCTAAACTGAGGGACCATTAGGGCTGTCAAAACATTTGGCATGGGCTGGGGGTTGCATTTGGCATGGGCTGAGCAGCCCCCAGCTGTGTCTGCACCCTTCAAACCCTGCAGCGCAGCAGAGAGAGAAGCCAGGTGGGACTCCGGTCCCCTGGGAGGCATCAGGACTCAGTCCTGCCTCCAGCAAACTCCATCTGGCTCCAGCGGTGCAGGGCTGGGCTTTGAACGATGAGCCTTCACCCTGCCGAGGGTGCCTGTTGCTGAGACGCGGCAGGGAGGCATCCCGCACCACACAGGGCTCGGCCCCTTCGCTGGGCGCCGCGTTGCTGTCACATGCCAGGGCTGCGCACGCTGCCGAGGAGCTGGGCACACAATTTACCTCCTGGGCTAAAACTGGGCACAGCCAGAGCCGCTCCTTCATCGGCCACCATGAGATGCTGCTCCAGGAAATCACCTCCCGCTCTTTGGACCACAGAAATTCAGAGTCCCCTGGGTAAACTGCTAAAAGCCATGGCTGGTGGGGGAGAAGAGAGATTTCATTGTCATAACCTTCAGTCTCCTTTTACTGGTGAGGATGTGACCCACAGGTGCTGTGGTGTTTGCTCTGAAGAGGAGCCCACGGGCAGAGAGGCATCGGAGCACCCAGAGCTGCGGGGCCGGGCAGCCCAAGACGTGGGTTCTCAAAAGCGTGTCCCAACAGCGTGTCCCACTCCACGCTGGGGGCAGCCCCCCACGGGACGCACGAGCCGCCTGCTCGGGGCCGCACCCCCTGGAAAGCGGGGACTGCCTCTGCCTGCACGGCTGAGTGCTGCTCACCGCCTGGGGAATAATCCCTTCCCTAAAGGCAAAATTGCCGCTATTTGGTTAATTGAGTGGGCACCAGAAAAAAAAACAGACAGACAAAACCTCACAACACAGAGCCCTTTCAGAGCACGGGGGTAGCACGAAGAAATCCATTGTACATGTCAATTAACTCTGCAGACAAGGTGTTTGGGCACGCATGGAGGGAAGGAAGAGACTCTCCACACCAGCATGAAGAAACGGATAATTACTTCCCCTGCACCGGGGAGACACACAGACTAATGAGGAGAAGGACAAAGGGCCTTTTATTTGCTTTTTGGCTTTGTGTTAACAACGGTGAGCGCTTTCTCTGTGCCTCTTTGCTGCTTGCTGAGCCACACCGGGCTCCTTGCAGGGCAGTGTCTGTCTCCGTGTGCCCTGGCTGGAGCTGGGCATGGGACACGCTGCAGCCCACGGGGCCCCGTCTCGGGCAGGCGAGGCGGCTTCGAGCGCAGGGGCTGCGCCTGGGGCAGGAGCCTTCCCTGGTGGGGAGCAGCGTGCTCCCACACCCCATCCCTCAGCGCGGTGCTGAGCGCGTCTGGGCAATGGCTTACACCCCCCCACCCTGCCCAGCAGACAGCACCTCATCACAGCCCCAAACCAGCCAGCGGAAGAGCTCTTCTGCCAGCGTCACAGGCTACCCTGCAGGCATCGCCAGAAACTCGGGGCTGGCTGGTATAAAGCCCTGCAGCCACGCCGGCCAAGCTCCGTACCTCAGCTCTAGTCCTCTGGGGCGGATGGGGCAGAGTCTCCGGGCTGAGATGCTCGGCAGCTCCCAACCTGCGGGGCTGCGCACCGCCTGAGCAAGGCCACGTGGGGCAGGACACTAACCGCCCTCCTGCCCTGGCCTGCCTGGATGTCTGCCTGGAGGCAAGCCTGGCAATCCCTGCTGCTCCCCAGGATGCTGGCCACCACCTCTGGGGTTCAGTGGTGCTCCAGCCCCACGGCTGGCACGCCACACAGCTGTCCACGGCAATTTTGCAGCTGGAAGACAACGTGTGCCAAGTATACCATGGAAGACAGGAGAAACCGTAGTAAGGAGCTGCATAGGCTAACCGCAGGCTGTGTGAAGAGCGTGGTGTCTCTCGGCTGTTTTAACTTGTGTTAGTGCCAGGCGATGCCCTCTTCCAAAGAAGAGCAGCCACCCAGGCCGTGCCCCTCACGCCTCCCTCCTTTCTCGTGCCGAGGCTGCTCCGCACTGTCACTCATCCCACCGACCTTCCTGCAGACGGGTGCTGTCCTGCCACTGGGGGGGGCTGACCGTGCCCCCGGGACCCCAGGGGCGTGCAGGCTGTGGACTGGTGCTATGGCATGGTGGTGTTTTCTGTTTTGTTCTTTATCCTCGTCGCAATACATCATTTGCCCCACGGCTGCTTTGGGGCGCTGAGCTGAAATGTTGTGGCTATGGAGGTCTCGCTCCTGAGTGGTAAAAGCCACTCCGGTGCGGCGGCCATCCCGTGTGCGGGGACGCAGCAGCTTTCACAGCATGGCAGACCTGCAACGCTAAACCTCACTGCTCGTGACGGCTCTGGCCTCTAACACACACCCACGTGCCTGAGGTGGCTCGTCCCCAGACGTGGCATTGGTTTTGATCTCCTCCAGCCACTGCAGCAGCAGCCCTGCAGAGAGCCCTGGAGGAAGAGACCCATCTCCCACCAGTGCTCCTCTGCTCCTCCTCTAGCAGCCTGGCAGACGCCTGCATTCCATCATCCTCCTCCTCAGCACCGTCCTGGTAGCTCTCCCTGACCGTCTCTCGTTTGGTCTGCCAGGGCGCAGCTCGTCAGCAAGCCCACACACCAGCCCCTCTACGCCTTGTCTGCCTCGCGCCGGGGTCCAGCCCCCTCGGCAGCACCCATGCTGCACGCAGAGGGCAAATCCGACCGCTTTTTGTGCATCCCCATCCAGCCGGGGCTTCTACCTGGTCCGTGAAGCGGAAGGGAGAAGCGATTAAAGAATTATGAGTCTACTCGTGTGTGCACGAGCCACGGGATGTGGGCTCTCCCTGCCTTCTCCAGATGTATGTGCGCACATGCCTCCTGTTTGTGTGCGTCTCCTTAATGAGTGTTGTGTTCGCTCAGTCCTAAGCTAATACAAATAAATGACAGAAGATGAGCATCAATTTGTGAGTGAGAATAAGAGGCAACGAGAATAACATAAAAGCGGTTCATAGGCAGGGAAACAGAAAATGGTACTTGTGAAGCCCTGAGCTTGCATAAATCATCTTGTGACTGAGTGAACTGTCATGAAGGCTGACAGAAGCTCAATCCAGAAGTAGTTATCCCATGCTCAGGCATCAATTACAATTGCTAATTTTGAAACTGAAACCAGCTAATACTAACTGGGGACCAAGAATTAAACCATCAAGAATTAAACCATCAAGAGTTAAACCATCAAACGCATTTTCTGGCTGTTTTCACCAGGAACTTTGAGTTTGAAATGGCCAAAAACGCTGGGCCATAAAAGACGGACAACTGCTGCGAGATAAAAGAAGAAATCACAAACATCAGCTTTCATCTCAGGTGGATCTGCTTGTAAAAGCAAATGGAAGGCATTTCCACCCTACCTACCTTCCACCCTACCTTGCACCCTACCTTCCACCCTGCCTTCCACCATGCCTTCCACCATGCCTTCCACCATGCCTTTGCCACCAGTGGCTGAATTACACTGGTGGGCTGGTGTGGATGCTGTCTGACTCCACAGAGAAAGAGCTGCTGCCTTGCACTGTCCCCGGGTAGGAGAGGTGAAGCAACAGGGGGAGGAAACCCCGAGATGCTGTTAGGGTCTCCAGCCCGTGAGGTGCTGCACGTCATGAAGAGCCGTGGCCCTGGCTCGGGCTCGTAAGCTCGCGTTTCCCAAGCCGGGCTGCAGAGTGGGGCTGCCAAGGGTCAGGGGCTGGTGCCGCGGGGCGAGCCTGCTCGCAAGGGAAGCCCAGCACCGGGCCCAGCTCCGCCAGGACCACTGCCCGAAGGTGCGGTGCCCCCTCCCTCCCCTCCTTGCCAATGCTCCCACTGGGTAAGAGCAGACCTTCCGCTGGAGTCCAGGCTGGTCTCATCTGTGCTTCTGGGGAAAAAGATGGCTAATGGTGTCAGGGAAGGCCGCCCAATTGCTATTTTTAAGTATTTTCTGGCTTCTGACTTCAGCAGGCTGAGCTGCGTCGGTGTCTCACTGCAGAACCACCAGCTCCCTGTGCTGCCCGCCTCCCGGCTGGATTTCTGCGTGGGTTGAGATGCCAAAGGAGTGCGAGACCCTCTGATTTATCGATTTCCCGACAAAAGGAGTCACAGCTCCGTTCCTGCCATTGCTTTCTGTCCTCACTGGCCTCTGCTGCTCCGTTCCCACAGGAGCTGCTGCCAACAGCCCTGGGCTTAGCGTGAGCATCTTCTGCCTGTTTGCACCCCGCTGCGGAGGGGGGGCTTTGGAGGGTCTGCCACCCTTCCTGAGCGGCTGCACAGAAGTGTCTGAGCAACACGACTCGTTCCTTCCCTGCAGGATCTGTCACTGCTGACGCTGGCCGTGCCCAGTTTCTCCAGCCCCAGGCACACACTAGACCCCGTCAGAGGGTCTCAGAGCTCTCCCGGGAGCGTTGGTCCACAGCCGAAGGTGGAAGCGTCGCACTTGCTGCCTGCCTGCTGTCAGTAGGACAAGTGCACCAGCACAGCACCAAGGTCGGGAAGTTGCCCGTGGGCTGTAAGTACACTCATCTGGCCCAGATGGCCAGCTGGAAGGCAGGGCTGGAAGCCAGCGTAGCAGTTCAGCAGCGACAGGCAGAAATAATCTGCAAGTTCCTCCCCCGTTTCCCTCCCACTATCCTACGCTGACTTTTGTCACCTCCCTGGGGAGTCCAAAGCTGCTGTGATCATTCTTTATGGCACTGTAGTTCCTATCCACTCCCACCAAGACTGGGCCCACCTATGCAGGAGAGGTGGGATGGCTCCCCGTCCCAGATTTGCGGCACAAGGAACCCAGACAGACAGCGTGGGGATGAAAGACAGTGGTGAGTTGCCCAGAGTCGGGGGCAGAGCTCAGTCCCAGGTCTCTGATTGCCCCTTCATAGCTCCTCCACTTCTCGTGGGCACATAGCACCATGCTGATCCTCCTGTAGGGCATTCACCACTCTGGGGCATGGTCCTTCCTCCCCTCACACTGCTCCCTGCTCCAAAAGGAGTCTCAGCTACTGCCTTCTGAAGTCCCGTGAGACACTGGGATGCCGGCGCCGGGATGGCCTCGGCTGTGGTTGCAGCGGGCCCCCTGCCCTTCGTGCCGTCCTCGGCAGCTGTGCGTCACCAGGCTTCGCTGCTCCTCACGGGGCGGCTTCCCTGAGGTGGGAACGCGGGGCTGGCGCAGGCTCCCTACGCAGGCTTCCCGGCACGTGCTGTCAGCATCCCCAGAGCTTACAAAGCCCCCCTCCCCGCTCTGCCCCCCGCCCTGCCCGGCTGTGCTGGGCCAAGCCAGGCACAAGAGTGCCTTCACAGCCCGTTCCCATCCAGCAGCCGCGCTGCCGCAGCACCATGCAGCCGGCAGGGCTGCCAGCCGGGGCGAGGAAGATTTCCTATGGGGGGTCCGCTTGTCCCTTTGGGTGTCTTAAGGGCCGTTTCAGGATAAGGAGTCTGTGTGCAGGGGCTTATCTGCATCCTTGCTGAAACCAGAGCCCAGAAGTGATGACCTGGCTTAGAAACACCCGTCTGCCTTCTCCTGCCTCCCACATGGCCAGCACCTGATGCTCCTGGGAAGGGGTGAGGCTGTAGCAGCCACACACACGTGGACTAATCTGCCCCACGTTGCTCTCGGATCTGGAGCACTGGGTGCAGCAGGTCCAGGCTCATTTCACCACAGTCAAGGCATGCTTTCTCCTCCACACGCACCACTGTGACCGCCGATGGTGCCAGACAGAAACCAGAGCTTTAGACCACTGTGTCGCTGGCTGGTGATGAGGTCTGGAGCCAGCCCAAATCCAGACCAGGGGATCTTTGGAAACTGTGACGGGGACACTGGGAATTTGCTGAGAGGATGTGTACTGCCAAGCTCAGATTTCCACATCTGGGGTGATGGCTGCATTTCCTCCTCTTCAGCCCACCAAGAATGAAGACGGAGAAGCCTGCAGACATCTTATTTAGCATTTTGTGTAGCCCCAAGCCCCTTGGAAACACCACTGGAGATGCCCTCGCCTTCCTTATAGGAGCCGAGACCCATCGTCAGGGAGGACGCAAGTCATTCCAGTAGTATGCGGAGAGCTGAAGACGAGCAGGCCAGCGAGGAGGCCAGCACCGCAAAGCACAGAGCGTGCTGGTGTGGGTGCCACGCAGGGCCCGTGGCCGGAGAGGTGCCCAGCAGAGTCGGGAGGCCACGCGGGGTGCCAAGCTGCCTTCGCCTGCTGAATATTCCACAGGGCTACGCCGGGCTGAGCACGTCCCTCTCAGAGCCCCATCCTGTCATCGGTGGCCAGTCATGATAAATTCCCCACGCGAGATCATTAACTTGGATGAACCCATTTGATTGCAGTGCTGCAGAAACAGTAATGCCAAACGGCCCTGCGACCCTGGCAATTAAATATCTGTGCTCACCATGAAATACTGCGCTGACCCCGTGGCTCAGCTGCTCGGAAAAGTTTCCTGACAGTTTTCTACCACCACGGCGCATCTTGGCCCCAACATCCAACAGGGTCCAAGCAGAGCCACGAGAAAAACCCCAGAAAACCCTCGCCAGGGCAATTCCGAGGAGGAAACGTGGGAACTTGCCCATCCCCGCACCCTGCAAGGCGGGGAAGCAGGGAAGCGCAGCGGGCTGAGAGCACTTTGTGTCCTGGACTTGCTCCTCACCCTGCTGAGGACACTGCCTCTGCTCGGTAAAGCACCACGGGGGCCGCACAGCTCTCCCACCCCCTGGTCCCCGCGCTCCAGAGGTGAATGCTGCTCACCCAGGGCACAGCCACCTTCCCAAAGTCCCTAATGAAGCTGTGCAAGTGCAGCCACTTCCCCGGGCAGTGCCGTGCGGGCTACATCGGGGTCTTTCTTGGAAAAGAGTGGTATGGGCACCCGTCCCCACAGACGCGAGGAGCGTCCTGGGGCTGATGCTCGGCGCTCCTCCCCGTCTCACGGTGGCTGTCCCAGGATGTCTGCAGGCTCAGGCCACTGCCTTTGAGTTGCTCGCACAGAGCAGGACATCCCGTTCCAGGGAGCTGCCCCTTCTCCATGTCTCCTCAAACTCTAGCAAGCATTTTCCCCACGTTATTTTTAAAGACTTCTCTTTAGGACCATGAGGGTGAGAGACACTATGGAAGGGCTGACTCCGCTGCGAAAAACGTGCCACCAGGAGCTGGAGCCCGCAGTGCCCACCGTCCTGTCATTGCTACGGTGCTGCACAAAGCCTGAAAAAACAACTCCTTCCCCAACGAGCTGCTGATTTCAGGCAAAAAATGAACACGAGTAGAGAGAGGGGAGTGGGAAGGTGCCGGGACGTGGTGTGGCGCACGTGGCCCGGAGGCGGGCAGAGGCTGCAGGCGCAGGGGTCAGGGGGGTTGTGTCTGTAGTGGGAAGAAGCGTCCTGAGCAGCGAGAGGCTTGAGGTGGATTTGCCTGGATGTTTTCTATATAACGAGCTCTTCCAAAAAGAGCTTTTAAACTGAAAAGTGACGTTTTACCTGAAGAGAAACTGGTGCAAGTTGCTTTTGAAAGTATGGGAACCTCAGCAGCAGCTGCGTGAGTCAGAACAAAAATGAAAGGCGATCATAAAGAAACCTGCCCCTGCCCCGCGTCCCCCCAGCAGGCCCTTTCCTCTGGCTTCGCTTTCTGCCCCAGCTCCGGGACTTTCAGGAGTTACAGCAGCTCTTCAAAGCCCCTCCAGGCCTGTCCTCCTGCGCTCTGACCCGCTCTTCGCAGCGTCCCCAGGCCCCCCTCNGGAAGGTGCACGGCGAGAAACTGCGATTCTCCGGGAGAGAGGAACCTGGGGCATCGCCCGGGCGCCGGCGGGACACTGTTGTGAGCGCACTCTATCAGAACCGCTCCTGGGCAGCTCCATGCCCATAATTGTGACAAAACTTTGGATGGGTGCGGGTGAGGCGAGGACCAGGCTGGGAACTCGGCAGTGCTGCCCCTAACATTGGTCCCCCCGTGCCTGGAGGGACAGGGACTGTCTGTCCTGGAGTAAAAAACAAATCCTCCTTAACCCCGTGGGTGGCTCTGCACCAGTTTTCCCAGCTGCTCCTTTTCTTCAGAAGAACATGTGTGTGCAAGGGGAGAGGCACACAAGGGTGGAGGAACGGAACCTGTGCTCCCCTCCAAGCTTACCGCAAGCATCGCACACAGCAGCAGGCCCTGCCCAGAGTGGCTGGACCAACCATTCCTGTCTCACAACTGGCCTCGGCCTCGGTCGTGCCAAGGACACGGAGGCATCACAGCCCTGTGCACCAGGACCCCGTAACACCAGCAGCCACCAGCTCCCACTTCCCAGCCAACAGCCCGGCGCAGGCTCCTTCCCGGGGCGGGGAAGTCCCAAGCTCCTGCACTGCCCGTGTTTACCTCTCTGCTAAACAGTAAAACTCCTCTGGGGCCAAGAGATGTTCTGCAGGTTTTGTCACCCTGCTGTCCCCTCCTTCCCTAATGAGTCACCGGGACCCTAACAAGTCACCGGGACCCTAACGAGTCACCGGGACCCTAACTCCAGGCGTGCCTGGCCAGGGCACGGCCATCGTTCTCCTGCATGACAGAACACAAGGGACATGCAGAGATGAAGAGATGCAGTCCCGAGCACGGGGACATGCACGGAGCAAGCACAGCGCTGCTGAGCGACAGCCTTGCGCCCCAAGGGAGGGTGCACGCTGCGGCAGACCCGCGCTGCCCAGAGAGGCTGGTGGGCAGCAGCCTCTCTCCTCCTGGCCAGCTGGAGATGTCAACTACCAGGCCATGGGCACCGTTGGTGACAGCAGACCCAGCAGCACGGCAAGGCAGAGTCTTCCCAGCTCCGGGCCCTCCACCTGCGGAGCCATGGCCATGGGGCACCGGCTGTCGCCGGCAGCCGCCCCTCGTCACTGGGGGGGAACCCAGGCCAGGTGTCCCATGGGGCGAGCATCCCGGGAGAGCACGCTGGCTGACCTCCCAGGAGGAGAGGGAGCCTGAGCCAGAGGGAGGGGGGGAGAGCTGGAAGGGGGTCCAGGATTTTGGCAGGAGGGAGGCGAGCGCTGCAGCTGGAGGAGAACAGGCAGGAGCGAGCGGGCCAAGGGGGAAGAGAGCCCAAAGCGAAGCCAGAGCACTTGGCCATCAGCAGGGCTGGGGTCGTTGCAGACGATGAGAAATATTTTCCTTTCCTCTTTTGGGCCGAATCCCTTCCCAAGCAGCGATGCTCAGCATTTCTAGAGCGATTGCACAGTGACACCCAGAGGACAGGCCCCGAAAGTTGTCACCATCACACCCGGCCACCGCGCCAGGGACAGAGGTGATGGAGATGCTGGTCCAGAGGAGCTCTGCGGGGGACTGAGGATCGAGATCAGAGGCAAACACTCCCCTTCTGCAGTCTGCTTTGATGCTGGACACATCTCACATGAGGAGAATAAATAATTCATTTCTGTTCTAGAAATATGTATTTCAATATCAAAAAGTAACACTATTTATTTCCAGGAGAGGAAGTCACCCCCCGGGCCCTATAAATATTTATATAAAGCTAGGCAAAAAAATATGTTGGTAATTTAGTATGTCTTTAAAATGCATATAAACTAGCCCCTATTTAATTAAATATATTGCTGCATCGTATGTGGCTGCTGCTCAGACGTTTACAGTCACACAATACATTAGAAGTTTACATTAGAAGAGGACTAAAGCCACTGAATGGAAACGTAAAGTCATGCTTTGGCAGAGAGGGACTTTGCTCTGGACCCCCCCCAACTCTCTAAGATGACCTTTTCTCTGCATTGGTCTGAGTCCGGCTGGGGACTGAAAATCAGGGCAAGATACATCCAAAAGCAATCTCACTGCCCTCTGCCTGGAAGAGGCAAGACCGCGCATGCAAGCACTGCACGAGGAGCCAGCCTGAGTAAAGCAGGGCTTGAAGGAACTATGGGAAAGCTACACCTGAGGTACACGGACATTTGGGGCATCCTGTGTCTCCCTGATGTTGCCGGGACGTGCCTGACGCCAGGGCTGCGTGTGACTGGGGACAGGGCTGGGACGGCTGGGACAGCAGCAGTGCACAGCACCTTCTCTCCTGGTGGCCTGCCCGCGGGGAGGTGGGACAGGCCAGGTCCCTGTGGCAGAGGACGGTAAAAAGATGGTGCTGGGCAGCACCTCCGTGTCGGGGAGCGCAGCTGACCTGCGCACAGTGCTGCCCTGGCCACGGCCGTCAGGCTTTGGTCTGCACATTGCCCTGCGCCATGGTGCAGGCAGGACCACGGGTGGTGTGGGCGTGCAGGATTACTGCTCACAGCAGCCGGGGTTATGGTCCTAGGTGTCTCGAGCTGTGTTTTCTTGTTTTCTATTGAGGTTTGAATGGCTCGAGCTCTGCCAGACAAGACCCTAGCTGGGCCAAGATTTGAAGGAAGGCTGCCTGCAGGTTGCTGGCCACAGCTCAGTAGCTTTGGATCAGACTCACAGCCCTCTCCGAATCCCTTTCTCCTTCTGCCCCCTCTGAGGGGAAATATGAAACATAATGTATGTATTAATGAAACACCGAATCGGCTATTCCCGTCGGTGAGGTGTACCCATAAAAAAGCTCATTTTCAAACCCATCAAGTACTACGGAATGACCAGCAATCTTGATCAACAGATCATTTTTGAAACACTCATCTTCCCAAACGAGGCATTAGTTGAACTGCCACCGCATCTCATCCCTTCCTCCCTGGCCGCTGTTTGCGGCACGTAGATCGTGCGTGGTGCATGCCGCACCAGGACGCAGGAGCTGGCCAGTCCTGACGTGTGGTGCTGAGGCATCAAGGGTCTCTTTATTAATAAAGAGGATTGGCGCCCAACGTGCCTCAGTTTTCCACTTGTGCATCCCCCCGGGTGGATGCAGCAGGACCACCACCACTAGTGGTCCCTCAAGAGAGAGGGCTCCAGGTCTGGTGCTTCCCAGCTTGCACCCCAGTCCCTCAAGCGGCAGCATTTGCTTTGGCCACTGTTTCCTTTTTGCTTCATTTTTAAAGGTTTTTCTGACCCCTCTGTCTCAGCCGGTGTTTCAGAGACACCTTTGCCCCAGTTCCCGGCAAGCCCCGACGTGTTCAGGCTGATTCTGGATGTGTCCAGCTTCCAACTCGGCCGATGACAGCATTCACTCGCATCTCGCTCTTTCCAGATCCTTCATCAACTTTTATTCGCTGCAACACATGAATTATTGCTGGACCCCAAGCGCTGCCACATCTTTCCTCCGCAGACTTCCCCGCCTCACAGCTTGCTATGGCACGGCTCGGGGAAACCACAGCTGCTGCTGATGCTCTGACGCAGCTGAAATCCTAACCCTCTCGGCGTGGCCGATTTAACCTCCCTGGTGCCGGGGCTCCCGCGGCGGGCAGCAGGCAGGGCAGGGCAGGGGAGCTGCCAGGCTCCCTTCGCCTTGCACAGGCGTTTCCCACGGGGAGCCTCGCCGGCGTCGAGTCAGACGTGGGGTGCCCCGGGTGCAAAAGCTCTCCGTATCTTCGTTTTGTGTCTGGTTCTGCTGCTGCTTCAGCAAACGCAGGCCAGCGACAGCTTACACACGCTCGCACCGGCTTGGCTCTTGCTCGTGGCCCAGGGCCCGGAGCTCACGGATAAAACAGCTGAGGCACAAGCAGCCATATGCGACCTTATCAGCACTCGCGTTAGCGACAGAGCAGCTTGTCTGATGTGCTGCTGGGCTCCGCTGCTTGGGAGAACGGTAAAGGAAGATTTTGAAACCGGATAGACAGCGAAGGGGCCTGGAGACAGCAGCAGAAAGATGAGTTCCTGCCTCTGTGAGTGGTCTGAAGTCTGGGGGAGTTTTTTTGGGCAAGGCCCAGCACAGGACTCGGCTGCTGGAGGAGCATCGAGAGCCCTGCGCCGCTGCACTCGCAGTACGGCACCGGTTTGGGGAACGGGGCAACAAGTGTGCAAACCGGGTGCAGCACCCACCTCCGGCGCCTGGCCTCTTCGCAGGCAGCAGGGCCCCAGGCGAGGAGGAGAGCGCGTTTCCCGCGCACGCAGCGGTGCGTCATGACAGGGAGAAGTTCCAACCAACATTTATTTAACTTGCTGAGAGTCACTTAGTGAATGACACGGACACTAATGACGATGTTCGCCACGCATTTAATATGTGTGGGGAGCGTGGCCGCGGCTGGCAGAACTAGGAGAGCAAATTAGGAAGCGGGAGACATTCATTATGGTAATGGGAAGCGGCAGTGATTGATCACCCTGAGTGACACTCCTCTCGCCACCGCACGCTAATGGAAGAGAATGAGCTGCTGAGGCAGGCTGGGGCGCCAGGAGCCCTGCCAAGCCCTGGGTGAGACGGGGAGGATTTTAACACGTGTACCCCCGATTCTGCCTGGCGTTGCTTAGAGGCATCGCCATGTTCGGCTCCCACGTGCTGAGGGACTGCGGTAACCCTGCAGGTGAGGACACATCCTCCTGACGTTGTGCTCCCTGCAAGGAGGATGGGTCAGATGCTGCCTCTGAAAGACACGAGGGCTTCCTCCACAGGGAACACAGCCCTATGAAAAATGGTGGCCGTCGTCCCTGCCGCTCTTTGCAGCCACGTACAATTTTGCAGAGTGGCAAAATCCTGGAGCCTCTAGAGCAGGAGCTTTCATGCACACTGCTTCCAAAGCCTGCACCAGGACATTACCGACAGTACTACGGGACAAGAGCAGAGCAGATTAGAAATCGGGTCGGGACGTGGGGTTAAGCTCCAGGAACAGGCTGCAGGCAGGTGCTGGCTGCGCGGTTGAAAGCTGAGGACCAGGAACGGGATGAAGGTCAGTGTCAGGCCAGCGGCCGTTGGGTCACGGTTCATGTTGAGGTTACTTTGCCGGTTAGGAAAAAGGAACTGAATTTATTTTCAAGTGTCGTTGGCTTTTGAGTCGGACTCGAGAAGGATGAAATAGAGAACAAGCAAAAGTGTCGCTGTGAAGAACGCCGTGCACTGTCAGCATGGCCGGAGCCCTCTGTTTCAGCAAAAGACAAGGGTAAGTGATCCCGAGCATGCAGCAAGACATCCACAGAGACTCTGCCCGGGTGACCCGTGTGTTAGGACTCATTCAAAAATCGCAGGTATCCACACAGTATCTAAGTGTCATTTCTGTACAAACACAAATACCTGCAGTGTATCTGTTAGAAAAAACATGTTTCTTTGCCCTGTAGATTGAATTTTGCCTGTGGGTTTTGTCAGATAATTATTATTTTGCGCTAGTTTATTTAAGCACTTACTCATCGTTGCCAGCACATCAAATAATGAGTTCTGTGTCCCCAAAGATTAAATAGCAACATGCTGCAAAATACAGGGGAGGAAATATACTTGAGCTTTGCGAAGTTTTTAATTAACATTTTGATACTGAGAGAGATCGCCTGAATAATGGGACATTTCCCAGGCACAGCTGAACGCTGCACAGGATGATTTTCATTCTGAAGGGCAACCTTATGCCAAGATAGGTGAGAAGAGTTCCTTGCATCTCTGCTGGAGCCACACAACCATCCCGTCTCTGTTGGGAACAGGACAAGGCGGATGCCACGGGGGCTGCCTGCCCAGCGCAGGGGGCCTGAGCTGTTAAAAGCCCTGGGAAAGAGGGAGGTTGCTCAAAAGAGTGGCCCCAGCACAGAAAAGAGTTTAAAGCATTGCCCTTGCCTGGCAGCCGGGGGACAGCCTGCTGCTCCGCCGTCCCTTTGCACGGAGGCTGGTGGCACCGGTGCAGCCGCGATGCAGAGCCCCCTCCCGCCCTGAGCCCCCCGGGTCCCAGGGCCCGTCCACGGGCAGCGCTGCACAAGCTCGTCCCCCAGCACTGAGTACGGCAGAGATGCCTCCTCCACGGGAGGAAACCCCCAAGAGACCCCACCACGCCCCCCCCCTTGCACCCCTGCTTTGCGGGCATCCTGCATCAGCCAGGGTTCGTGCGGTGGCTCAGGGAGCTCGCTGCAAACCGAGCACCAGCACGTGCTGGTCCCAGTGCCGAGGGGAACCTGGAGGGAGCGCAACAAGCTGCGCTCAGAACAACCTGTGAAACACACATTGCTTCTTCGCTTGAGCGCAACCCTTCATCCCGACGTACGCGCCCAAGCAGGAAGGACACGATGCCAAGACGCACACTCACACGGGGCGTCCGCGGGGTTCAGCACGCAGGCTGTCAGGAGCTGAAGTTAGTCGGGGAATATTACCAGCCTCTAGCTCAAGAAAACCAATTAGGTGCACAACGGTGACTCAACAGGGTGTAATAATGCGATGAAAAAAGGGGAGACTTTAAATGTTGATCTGCTTTCGAAAATGTGCAACCTTTTAATGCAGCCCCTGCTCTACCTGGCAGCAAATCACGTACCTGGACCTAAAACGCCGCTAGGGGTTGGAGGAATTACAGGCCAGTGAGCTTTGTATTTGTTCCTGGAAAATGTTTTTAAATTGTGATTAAAAATAGACTAATGGAGCACAGATGGGATAACATGGATTCCGTGAAGGAAAATGTAACAGTCTCTCCAAAACATCCCCGATACTGCTCCTGCTTCCAACAGGAGGTGCGGCTTATTTGGGCTAGCCAGAGGTCTGAGCAAGGTGCAGCACTGAAGACAAGAGGGCAGGAGAAGAATACTGTTACGGGGAAAAAATGGCTCAGACAGGAAACTAAGGGGACTTAATCTTCAATTTTTCGTGAACACTACCACCACGGATCTCATCGCTGCCTATGTTAATGTTTTCCACAGAGATCTGGAAAGGAGAAAGAGCTGGGAAGTAGAGCCCAGTTCACAGATGACACAGAGGGAAGTTAATTGAATCCAGAAAAACCCATAAGCACCTCAGGAAACCCAAGCCAGGGAACGGGGTGATGAGTGCGTAGCTGAGTATCCACCTCAATGAAGTTGCACAGTGCACAAGTTTCAGTGAGTGCGAAGCCCAGCTCCAAAGCGTGGGGCAGCCCCTGCCAGGGTAGGAGTGAGCTAATTTAAAGAGAAAAAGAGCTACTGTAATGATTAGGACCATGTGTGAGCTAAGAACAGGGGATGCTGTATCCAATTTTGGTAGCAAGTGGCATCAGTGAGAAGACCTGGTTGTAAGAGATGCTCTTGGAGTATCTGGTCTGCCGGTTAATTTTTAGTGGGAGGACAGGGAGAGGGAGGAGGCAATAGCTGTGGTCCATTTGCCCGGCGGGGATATTTCGTGCTACGCAGATGAAGCTCTGTAGACCTTGCGTGTAACTCAGTAAATAAAGGGGATTCCGTGGAAGGAAAGCCTGACCTCAGGCGCTGTTCCCTGTCCTGCCCTCGGCGTCCTGGCTGCGGGACCGTGTCTGACCGGACCCACAGCCCCTGCAGCCCGTGTTGGGAGCCGCTCGATAAAATTGCACGGGGTGGTTGGAGAGTCCTGGGAGGAGGCGCAGGGTGAGCGGGGAGGCTGCAGGAACTGCTGGATTTTGGTGCAGGAGCGGGAAAGGGGCTTTCCAGAGGAACCATAAGAGATGGCTTCGGAGCCACAGCCTCGCAGGCTCCAAGGCAGCGTGCCCCAAGGCCACGGTGATGGGCTGGAGGCGTTTACCCACAGCTCGGGCACATGGAGCAGCCGTGCTCCCTCGGCTGCTGCTCCACGAAACCCTGGCCCCACAGCAAAGGCCTGGGGATGGGGGGCAAAAATCAAAATCAATGTGGGGATGGGGGGCAAGCGAGAGGCAGGAGCTGGCTCTGGGCGCACAGCTCCAGAGGGGTCCTGCACTGTGCCGGCGGGGTCTGGCACTGCCTCCTCGCTGGGGAAGGGACCTTACCCGCAGATCCCAGCAAAACCGCTCCAAACCCCACCTTATTTTTTCTCGCCAGCTGCTGCACCAGGGGCGCTCGGAAGCATCTACGGCACAAACCTTGACAGAGAGCACCCTCCAGTGGGCACTGGGAGGCCAGTGGGAGCCCCACGCTTGCTGCTCGCTGGACACTGGGCACAGGAGGGACCCAGGCACCTGGGCAGCATGGCAGGGACCCGGGGCGAGGGGTCCTGGGAGCAGCTGGAGCAGAGCAGCTCCATCCCAGAGCCTGCACCCGTCACGTCCTGCTCCAGTCAGATGCTGCCCGTGGGGAGCACAAGCTTGATTCACCTCTGCGGCCACGGGCTGCAGCCGAGCGTTGCCCTCGGGACCGAGGCCTCGGTGTAGTAAGAAGCAGTTCTGCAAAAAATGCAAGTTTGGCTGTTGGACGCTGAACCCCGCAGGCATCGGTCCCGGCTGGTGTCACTGCTCCGGCGTTATACGCTTCCAAGAGCGCATCTGGGGTGGACAATTTTGTAAAGAGATGATGGTCCTTACTCATATCACCAGATGTTAAGCGAGAAGACACAAGGCAAAGGCATTTACTCTCTTGCCCTTGCAGCGTGTGCACCCGGCAGCCAGCCTCACGGGCTCCCGGCGGGGTTTGCAGGGCCAGGGCAGGACCAGGCGCCCCAATTGCCCAGCTGCTCACCTCTCAGAGACTGCAGCAAAACCCAGGGCTGGGTGGTTGCACAGCAGCTGGCAGGAGTCCCCAGCAAGTGAGAGAGCATAGGAAATCCCAACCGTACAAGACATCTGGCAGCCCTTGCTGCCAAACCTGTCCCCCGCCTCCAGCTCGGCGTTACGTCAGCTGCGGGGTGAGGGCGGCCGGGCGAGGCTGCTCCTCCGCCGCGCCCGGGGCTCTGTGCTCCTCGACGTGTCTCCTGCTCCCTCCCCACTGCTCCTCTCGGCTGGAAGCAAAGCGGAGGCCAAGCCAGCAGATGTCCAAGCCGGTGCACTTTGGCAAGTATTTCATGGCTTAAAAGCTGCTGCCTGTTGCTTGCTGCAGCAGAAGGCTCCAGGACAAGCAGGGGAGAAGGAGAAAGGTCAGGTTCCCCCGCTAACCCCCTCCAGAATCCTGGCATCCCCATCCCCTGCCCCCTCAACCAGCGAGCGAGACTCATCCAAAGCCCTGCCACCCAAAAAAGCCCACCCGAGGCATCACCTCCAGGGCGTGCCGTGTCCCCTTCCTCCGAGGAGACGTCCGCTGCGGGGCGGAGCAGAGCCAGAGCAGGAAAAGCATCCCCTGCAGCATCTGGTCGCAATCAGTGTTTGCAGAACTGGCTAAGCTCCCTCCAGGCCAGTAGCCAAGTGAGCTGTTTCCCACAGGATCCTGAGCCCATCGCTCCCTGCGCCAGGGTTTCGCACGTCCGCTACGGCAAGTTGCATCCCTGGAGCAGCGCCTGGCTCCCGGCTCTGCCCATGACGAAGGGTCCAGCGCCAGCAGAGGATTGAGACCCTGCACCTGCGGGGAAGTGACCCAGCGCAGGCACGGGGCTACACTGCTCCCGCACGGCTTCCCCACGGGATTTCTCCCCTGAGGCTCGTCCAGCAGCTCCAGAGCTACTGCAGGGCCGAGGCTGCTCATTGCCAGCCCTCCTGCCCTGGCTGGCCCCGCTCTTAATGTAATGATCATCCTAATAATGTGGTGACTTCATTATTCAGCTTAGTTCACATTCAAAGGGTCATTTTAGTTTTCTCACGCTAAATATTTGACAGAAGACTTAAGGAAAACACACTGCATTTAGAAAAAAGCCAGTTTAAGTTGCTAAGCAACCACATTTTGTGATTTATTAAGGCTCTTGCACTGTGTGATGGTTTTATGAATCCCCTGGCTCCCGGAGTCAGGTGATTACCCAAGGATCTCCACTTGCACTCGATGGTGAGGTGTTCAGACCTCTCCAGTTGCAGAGAAAGGCTTGAAAATGAGGCCAAAGGCACGCAGAAAGCAAAAGAAAAAGCCCTCACCGCTTACCAGGCTTAAAATCCTCCTGCTCGCTAAGCCAGCCTCGAGACCTGGGAACAAGCCGAAGCAAACGCCGCACACCTCAACGCTGCTGCTGTAACAAACCTGCATCACGAGGCAGAGCAAGAGGAAACCACCTCGAAAACAGAAGAAAATGGGATAAAGTCATGTTTCGGTAGGGGTCCCTGCCTTCACCCCAGGACCGTGTCCGGGTGTGCGTTGCAGCTGCTAGGAAAGACAGTTTAAACCCGTCTCTTGAGTTTTGCTCTAGAAGGAAATCTTGACATAAGCAGATCTCTGCTGGAAAAGCCACAAAAACAGGCACATTGTCCGTGTGTGTTCTTTCTCGTTTGGCGGAAGGAGAGGTCAGTGCCGGGAAGGGCGGGTGGGCTGGGGACGGGAGGTGAGCGGAGCAGAGTGGGGTGAGCTCCCCATGCTCGGCACAGCCTCTGCTTCCCCACTAGACCTCTACCAGTGATCCTGATGGGCTCCAGATGCTCTCCTTAGCCGGAAGATGATTCATGATTGGGGACTGACCAGGCCAAGACATTGGGGCTGACTTCACCCTCTTTACCTCCCGGCGGGATGCGACCTCGTGCCTCAGTTTCCCCATCTGTAACACACAGAGACCTGCATGGTGCTGGCAGGGGAGGTGCCTCAGCAAAGCTGCTGTGTGGTTTCACAGGCAGCACGCAAAAGCTGGCCGCTCCCGTGGACGGGGACATGGGGAGGCACGCATCTGTCTGGGGTAAATAGGGTCAAACCTGTGATCGCGGTGGCGTGGTGAATTTGCCCTCTCCGGCTGAACCCCCCGTGCTGGAAGAGCTCCCACGCGAGGTGTCAGCCCACGTCCGTGCACGGGGACTCCTGCCCACAGGGGAAAGCCGTCCCTCTCCTCTCCACCACCTTCTGGTGTCTCTGGCAGCCGCCCCGCTCACCCCAAGCCGTTTCATCGGGGGTCTCACGCTCCACCCGCTGCCCTGCCCAAGCTGGGGCAGCCCTCACCCCCAGGCTCTGCTCGCCCACAGCTCCCTGCCATGGGGCCAGGCCAAGCGGGCGGCTGCGGGCTGTGCCAGCTGCCCCCCAGCTGGTTTGAAACCAACCAGGCGCTAGAAAGAAGCCACCCCGTAGGCTTTCTGCTGCCCGTACAACACACCTACCTCCTCTGCCCCACTGCCATGCCACGCGTGTGTGCACGAGAGACAAAAGCCAGGCCAGGCTCTTGCCTCCCAGGATTTGGGCCCCATCCCCGGCATTGCCGGCAGTCCCGTGCCGCCTGTGCTCTGGGCGAGACCTGTGTGCGGTGGCGGGTCCCTGGGGTGGCCAGGCTCGAGGTGGGTTCATCCTGGTGACACCTGACAAGCTGTAGGAACACACCTACAGGGAGGTGCTGATCTCTTCTCCCTGGCATCCAGGGACAGAACGCGTGGGAACGGTTCAAAGCTGTGTCAGGGGAGGTTTAGACTCGACACGAGGAAGCATTTCTTTACTGAGAGAGTGGTCAACATGGGAACAGGCTTCCTGGAGAGGTGGTCGATGCCCCAAGCTTGTCAGATGCCCTTAACAACAGGCTTTAACTTTTGGTCAGCCCTGAAGTGGTCAGGCAGTTGGACTAGCTGATCGTTGTAGGTCCCTTCCAACTGAACTATTCTATTCTATTCTATTCTATTCTATTCTATTCTATTCCATTCCATTCCATTCCATTCCATTCCATTCACCTAGGAGTCTGGCTGCGGGGAAATCCAGGCAGCAAGGTATGAATGTGCAGCTACAACGTAAAGTCCTGGAGCATCGTCTGCTGGGGAGAGAGCCAAGCCCGGCAGTGCTCCTCAGCTCCTACCTGCTGCCTGAACTTCACCTGGGAAGGTGCTGACCACCATGGTCTCATCAGCCCAGGGAAGAGACAGCACAGGAGAGCTCTGATAGCGTCCTGGAGAAGACATTGTTGAGCTCTCATCACAGAGAAGAGCTAAGGGGCACCTAATGAAGATGAAAAGGAGGGAAGGGAAGGGAAGGGAAGGGAA
>VYZW01020363.1:9239-36961 GCA_013401315.1 Balaeniceps rex
CCATCCAACCAGTTCCTTATCCACCGAACAGTCCACCCATCAAATCCATATCTCCCCAATTTAGAGAGAAGGATGTTGTGGGGCACCGTGTCGAAGGCTTTTTGGAGGTCCAGATAGATGACCTCCATTGCTTTTCCCTTGTCCACTGATGCAGTTACTCCATCATAGAAAGCCACCAGCTTAGTCAGGCAGGGCTTGCCCTTGGTGAAGCCATGCTGGCTGTCTCGAATCACCTCCCTGTCCTCCATGTGCTTTAGCATTGCTTCTAGGAGGATCTGTTCCATGATCTTGCCAGGCACAGAGGTGAGGCTGACAGGTCGGTAATTCCCAGGGTCCTCCTTTCTTCCCTTTTTAAAAATGGGCACAATGTTTCCCTTCTTCCAGTCACCAGGGACTTCACCTGACTGCCATGACTTTTCAACTATTATGGACAGTGGTTTGGCAACTACACCAGCCAACTCCCTCAGGACTCTGGACTGTTGGCCGTGTCACCTTTTCAGCGGAACACCCCTTGTTTCCCTTGAGGTGTTTTGCGGAAGTTTCCTTGTTAGCTCCTAAGACATCAGGAGTCCCCAGCTCATCTCCGCAAGACTTCGGCTGTGCTGCAGTGTCCCCAGTGTGCCTCTGGGCAACAGGTTGAAGGGTTGTACTAGCACCCCATCCCTCTAACCATTGCGTATCATCCCACGGCTTGTCACAGGCAAGCTTGATACGTTCCCCCTCCCCCTTCGCATCTAGTTTAAAGCCCTGTCAATGAGCCCCGCAAGCTCCTGAGCGAAGACCGTCTTTCCCCTTTGAGAAAGGTGGCTCCCATCTGACGCCAGCAAGCCTGGTGCCGTGCAGGCCGTCCCATTGTCAAAAACCCCAAAGTTGTGATGGTGGCACCAGCCATGGAGCCATGTATTAATATTATTTTAGGATTTTAGTTTACCAATATAATTGAATTTTACTACATTTTGGAATTGTGATATGAATTTATCTTTCACTACATGTGTGATCACTGTTTAGTCCTTGTGATTAATAGAAACTTGGTGAAAAGGTATTAGATTTTTATTTTTAACTCTTAGGTTTGTGCTATACAGTATTCTCTCATAATTTTTGCTCCCAGGTGTTAGGTTTATTGCATGGCTTACTAGGTGTGATGTAATTTTGCAATAAAATAAAGTGCATAGAAATAAGTGCAAAACATCAACAGGTATATATAGCACGAGGTTAAAATTTGGACCACGACCCTGTCCAGCAGTCTCTCACTGAAGAACTAGCCGCTAGATGGCTGTGTGTCCCACAGCTGTGGGAGCAAGTCTGTGCAGAAAGCGTGTCCCTGTTTGTGGCAGTACTCAGCTACTAAGTCTGGGTACCGGTACCCTGTTACTCCTGCTGGAGGTAGTGACAGCTTCTCCTTCTGACAGCTCAGGGTAGCTGGTGTGCATGGCAGATTGGCTATGATCGAGGCAGAGGATAAGGACTTTTCTGTGCTCAGTATTGTCATTTAAAGTGATAAACTACTTTTTTTGCACAGGACTGTGGATTAATCCCCGGTTTGTTTAAATTGGGAGGATGTGAGATCACATTTATCCTCTCTGACCAGTTTTGTTTGTCAATAGGCAACAAGGATGAACTTAATCCTGCAATACAAGGCTTACCTGTGTATGGTCCCCAAGAGTCACTTAATTCTAGCTTTATGGTTTAAGCAGCATCCTGTTAGATCTTCTACACTGCAGAAATGCTGCTACCCCATGTTTCTCTCCTAACTGAATTCCTTTGTACAGAGTCTCCCAAACAGATGTTGAGGTGGAAAGAGAATGCCTGTCTGTGATAATCATTAAAGAAAAGCTGCCATTCGTTCTCTTCCAGTATGTCACAGACACAACTTTTATCTGTTCAAGCCAGAAGTTTATCCACTTTAATTATGCTAGTGTGCTATATGCATGGTGTAATCTGAGACAAACAAGTAGTAGCTCCTGATCTCCTGAGGATTTAGAGCATTAATCAATGGCCCTTGTTGGACACCTGGATACATTTTGGCAGGAAAATACCTTGAAATGCAGCTGCATCTTAAAGAATGTATTGGCAAAAATTTCCCAGGGACTATTTTCCCAGCTGCATATTGCCCATCTTGCAAGGAAGAAGATTGTCCTGTGTGTCAGCCTTAAAAATGTAAACTGTTTGGAGCTAGGTCCTGTTGGTCTGCCTAGAAACATAAACCTTGGCCTTCATTATTAAAGACTCCTTTTGCTAATGAACTCTTACCTATCAGTAATGTATACAGAGGCATTTTACTAACGATAAGGAAGTCGCCATTCATGCTGCCACAGAAATGTTTTGTGGAAGTGTTGCAGTCCTACACATACCTGTTTATCAAAACGTCCCTGAGATGGCATAAGAAGGCACAGCTTTGTTAATATGATGGAGGCCCTGCCATTGGCTTCACTGCTCCAGGATCTCCTGGTCATAATGTGTTATACTACAACTAGCAGAAACAAGTGGATGAAAAAAATAAATAAAAAAGAAACCTGAAAATTTCTGTATAAATAAACGCATTGCATAATGTAACATGAAAGCAGAATGTTCCTCTGTCAACAAAAACAAACCTCTGCGGACAAAATGAACAGTTCTGCTCTGGCGGTGACAATAACAACCATTACAGAATTTGCTGGAGAGGGAGAGTGCGTCTGTCTAGCTGGTTTGGTGGGCAGGCGAGGTCAGTGCGGAGGCTTAGCAGTGGCGTGTGCGTGACAGGCTGTTGGGCGAAAGGCCATGACTCCGAAACCTGCATGTTACAGATGGGGTCGGTCAGTCATCCCCCTAGCACGTGGGCATTAGCTAGGTAATTGGATTAATCTGCTGGTAAATGTATAGGGCAGAAATGATTGAACTTTTGTGGCAATTTTGCTAGCTATTCAGCTTTCCCCATAAATGGATATAAGCATATGAGGTTCCTGACCCCATTTAAAAAGAACCCAAAAACTACAACTAAAAATACCATGCAGTTGCTGCTATAATATACACACAGAGAGCAGGTATGCAGTTAATGATATAATAGACATACAGAAAGTAGGTTCATGTTCTCCGGACTTTTTTTTTCCTTTTCTGCTGCTGTTGCTGCTTTGTTTAATCTGTACTGAATAACCCAGAAGCTGGAAATTGGAAACCGTAACTTGCCCTCTGTACCAGGTAGCTAAACTTTTGATGCTACAGAATGTAGAGCACATCCTCTTGGTCCAAATCAGTTTAGCCATCACCTGATGTTCTGAGCTTTCTCTTGGAGCATGAGATACAGGGTTGAGCCCTGTAAGTGAGGCATACTTATGTCTTATATATGAATATATATGTGTGTGTGAGACAGACAGACAAACCCAGACAGATGGAGGGGTGGGAGGAGAGAGAGCAAGAACAAGCCAGAACGTGCATACACTAAACATGTTTACAGTAAACCGGTTAATCTGAAAATTTCCCAGTGGGTTTGGCAGCAGCAGGGAAGACAGAGTGCCTCAGTAAGGTAACCTCCCCTTGCCCTCCCTAAACCGTGCTGGCAAACTCTCTGCTGGCTTCCCAGCAAGTTGGGCAATATGAGCATCCCCCCCATCGATGCTAACGCCTTATCACAGCATTGCCTTGGAGCGAGGCACACTGTAAACAACCAGCGACCCACAGACATACAGCTTTGTGCCTGACTCCAGTGCCTCAGCTCTTAGGATCCACAAGCAAAAAGTAACTAGCCCCTGGTCTCCTGCAGAAAAAAAAATGCTGCTCAGCTCCTGCCCGCTCTGGAAAACACTGGTTTTTACAAGTTTAGCAGTGTTTTTTGCAGGTAAGATATTGTCATTCTTGAATATGACTAACAATTATTTACATAGTGGCTGTCTTAGAAAAATGAAACATCCCGCTTGGGAACCCAGCCCCGGGTGGCCACAAACAGGCGATCAGATTGTTAACTGCTTAGAACAAACGGATATTTGCACCATTTACTCACATTTGAGTAAATTTGCCCTGATTGACTCAGGTACACAAGGTAGCACTAGGACTGCAAAATATTGGCACAATTCTCATAAACGAGTACTGTTATGCGGCATTCGGGGTTTGTTCATGTGTTGGGAGGGATTATTAACCAGCTATATACCTGCTTCTGTTGCCTTTCAGATTTTACTGAAATCGGAGCTTTTGCCAATCCAAGAGAATGTGAAGGTGCAACTTTAGCTGATGTGAAAGAGAGTCTTGAGGTAAGAGGTTGGCTGCATCGGCTGACCCAGGACCTGCTGTGCACACACCTTCGGTCGGGGGGTGGGGGAGCAGGGTGCTGCTGCATGTGCCCGTGCAGCCGGGTGCGCTGGCTGGGCAAGCACAACCTGTGTATGGCTTGGGCAATGCCTGGCTCGAAGCAAAAGTAGATGGTGGGGAGGGGAGCGAGGTGGAGGAGCAAAAAAAAGTTTAATGTCATTTGACCTGCCTTGTCTTTGGCCCCTGCTACTGCTAGTCAAAAAAACCAGTCCTTGTAGGTGTACTTTCCGGTTTTGCTTTGCTCCAGATACATAAAGCGGCTTGAACATAAACAGTTATGTCTTCTAACTTACATGCTTAATGTTGTTTTCAATCCCACTTTCAAATTCAAAGTGCCAAATATTTTAAATACAAATAAAGCCAGTCAACTGAAAGCCTATGTTTTATGAATTAGTGCCCCTGTCTTCTAGGGAGCGATCAGACAGTGACCTTTGAATATGGTAGAAATAGTAAAGAAATATAAGGGCAGGGCCTGTAAAGACATTTTTCACACACAGTTGAGACATCTGTCTGTAAAACAGCAACACGGAACTAATAGCTGGAGTTGGGTCCACATCTCAGTACCTACTGTGAGCTTCTGCCCGGAGTATCATTCTCATCTCACGGGGGCAGGCGGGCGGTGAAAAAAGGCTGAGGGCAGCACTTGCTGAGGAGGAGTTCTCCCAGGCGTTTGAGATTTTTTCCCCTCCCCAGAGATTTGAATTATATTATTTTCTTTGTATGACTGATGTCCATCACTTTCAACAATGTTTCTGAAAGCTTCAGCCCGAGAAGCAGGGTTAGCCATTGCTGGCTAGTACTTCAGCAGCTACCACTGAAAATTGCACTTGCTCTTTTTCTTGCATCTGTGTAATTTCAAAGTAATTGGTATTTGTTATAATGATGGCACGCACTTGTGTGCATAGGCACACACATATGGACCAAAAGCTATTTATATGGGTACAGAGCAATAGCTGGATAAAAATACAGGAACTTCTTTTTTTACACACAGTCACAAATATATATTTTTACATATACACACAGACAAAAAATCTGTGAGATGCCAGCATTCAGAAGATAAGAATAACAAAACACTGTTTTGTATAGAAAGACGATACATACAGTTGTTCATAAAGGCATCTTTTCACACACACCCCGTACCAGTCCTCCCTCTTGAACTCAAAAACCCTATCTAGCCACTGTTTTCAAAAACTTACCGGATTTCTTCCAAAAACATTGTGGGGAAATTAGTGTTACTTAAAACTATTTAATTTTCAAGATGGTTCTTGTTCTGCATTTAAAAAAAAAGGTGGAAAATATTTGACCACTTTCATAAATTAGTTTCAAGGCCTTTCCTCTCTGACAGCCTTTTTTCTCCCCTAACTCCATAGAAATATTCAACATGCTTTCATGAAATGATCGCCAAGGGTGAAAAAGATTCAATCAATTTCCTTGTCTGGAAGCTGAAAGAAAAGCTCGATCTCCTGCGCACTGTTCAAGAGACATGTGAGGCCCCTCCTGAACTGATGCTCCTCTTTGCTGGGTGTTGAACATAGTGGCAGTGAAGAAGCACTAAGAAAATTTTTTTACCTACAGTCAGAGTGAGCTAAGTGTCTGCATTTCTTGAGGGGGGAAAAAAATAAGAGAAAAGACATCTTAGCAGCAAGCCAGAAAGCAAAGGTGCTTAACCACTGCGCTGGCAGGCATCTGGGAGGTGCGGCAGCACCAAGATGCGGGTTCCTGCCGCCCCCGCAACCCAGCCGCCGATGCTGAGCAGCAGCAGGGCCTGCTCTGCCCTCTGGCAAGAGCCTCTTTGGTGTCTGGGAATGGGTATGTCAGCCATATTTTTCCAAGAAATATTTGGATAGTTTTGGCCACAACAGTACTGAATGTCGGTGCTGTGAATTCAAATGCCACTTTGAGTCACTTTTGAAGTGTAACTGGGGCTGACAGGGACTTTGCTGTCAGAGTGACAAGTGATGGAAAAATTGGGTGTTGCCAAAAAAAAAAAAGAAAAAAAGCTTTTAAACAAACAAAAATGCTTACTTTGTCAAAGTCAGCTAGTGGGGGCAGTTGTCACCCATACCCAGGTCAATGAGTATGTCTATGGTTTGCTTGGGAAGGGGAGACTTTTATACTCATTTTCACTCTGATATGTTGGTGTTTTTTTTCCCTTTTTAATCCACTCAAAAGTTTGCAAGCAGCTATCTTCGTGCCCACTCCCACTGGCCCCTAAAAACGGCGGGCTGGTGTGCGTCACCATTGACAGTACTCAGTACTGCAAACCCATGTGCAACAAGGTAATATTCATAGTTTACTGCTGCTATATTGCTGGATCTATTCATTAATTTATAAGTGTTTATTGTGTAATGCATAATTTTCCTTGTTATACTTTTTTTTTCTCCCTTAGGGCAGGGAGAGGTTATAGTGTTTGTATTGACCTTCACTGGCTGAATGTTTCTTCAGCTTACATTTACCATGATGTAGCCTAAGACACCGTTTGTTTTCTTTGCCCCATCTTTGTTTCCCAAGGGTTATGACTTTCAATTCCTCAGAAGAAGTAGGCTGTATGAAGTATGTGGCAATGCCACCAGGTTTTCCTGGACAACACAGTTTGTTGGGGGAAAGACACTGGCTGTTTGTAACCGTGAGTATTTCCTAAACACATCTGGTCACAGGGATGGGAGGCTCCGTCTTTTTTTTTTAAAAAAAGGAGGAAAGAAAGGTTTCTCTTTTCTTGGCACGTGTGACATTGTGAAAGCAGACAAATTTCTGAACCAGAAATCATGTTAGCTTTAAAACTGCCACGAAGGCCTGGGCTGGTGAGCATCATTATTTCAGCTTGGGTTAGCGAATACGACATGTATGCAATGCTTGCGGGGAGAGGCACTGTTTGGTTTTTTTTAAACAGTAAATAACACAAACCCTACGTTGCACAAGGGCTGTGTGACCCACTGGACAGACAGCAGTAGAACATAAAACTGCTATTTAATCTTGCAACTGTACTTGAAGAACCTCAGCAAAATTGGCCAACACCTGCACTATTCACTGTATCTACATACAGTAAAACCCAGCAGCTGGCTCCCAGCCAGCAACGCCGCCCTTTCATGTGGCAGCCCAGGGATTCTAAGACTGCTCCCATTGCATCCAGTGAGCAATCTGTGACCTGAAGCAGGCTGTCTGACTCTGCTGTTATTGACTTAATTTAAAAATAAATGTGTGTATACAGACACAAAAGGGCCAGCCTATCTCTCCTATGGTTAATGGAAAATATTTTACTGTTGCCAGTGCCTTGCTGCTAGAGCAGTTGTTTCCCAAGGCTTACCAAAAGCAATCATCTAGGCACTTTTATTCCAAGTTGAAGTCTTTAGTCTGGAAAATGGGGATGCCGGCGCTTGTTTGAAGTTCAGGACAAATTTAAGCTAATTAATTCAGCTGCTTTTTGTTGTTGTTGTTGTCATCTTTGATCTTTCCAGCCTCTGAGGTGGCCATCAGTGGAGCTGAATCTGCCTATTTCCCCAGCAACAGCACCTGTCTGCACACATTAGCCTCCCCTAAAAATCAGAAAGAGCAGGTAAATCTCTTCCTCGAAAAGCTTCGTGAGCAAGGTATCGACGACTCCAAACATGACCAGGAGGCTGATTGTATCATCTGTGGTTACTAGCACCAAAACACTTGTGCCACAGACCAACCGGCCACCTGCAATTTGACATGGGTATTTTGACAAGAGAAGCAGAGCAGTGAAATCATTGCTAAGACATGTAAACATACAGCTTTTATTCAGTTAAAGGAATACAGATCATAGTAATAATTTGACCTCAGCTCTTGGGTACAGATATATAGGCTAAACCTAATCACATAGCTCATGGCAGAGGTGTTTCAAAGAAAGAAGATTGCTTTTATGGCTTAAATTTGTCTAGCTGGAATTAAATAAGAATTAGAGTTGTTTAATGGATGCAGTCATTTATTAAACACAATAATGGTTACCAGAAATCATCTCCTGTCAGGGGTCATCTTTACTGAGAAAGGGCCATACTTTTAGTTGCTTTTACAGTTTCCAATTAATCACTATTGTTGCTTTGATGACCATTAAAGCAATGCAAGTCACAACAGCTACTGGCTGTAGGGGTATAATTCTTTATCCATGTGCCTGCTTGGTTGGGGTTGAATCAGGCTGTACATATGGCTGTTCAATGTCCTGTGTTTTGCATGAGCTACAAACTTGAAGCCCTGCAGTTTGCTGGTGGGACAGCTCAAAGGTTTCCCCTGTATTTATCACCTTGAGGACATCCCACAGAAAGACATAGCCTTTAGATACACTTCAATGCACTTCTAGGAGTCAAAAAGCATCCTGTATGCTTGCTGTAACCAGGAAAAATGGCAGGAAAAATGTGACATCTCAGCCCAGTACAAAATGTGAGAACTGGGATTGCCCTAAACTGGCAGATATTTGCATCATGTCTTCTCTGCCAAAAAGACGAAGGAGGCGGGTGTTGAGGGATCTGTATGAGAAGCTCTCTGGTTAGTGTGCCAGGGATCAGCTTCAGTCTCCTCTGTTCAGTCCCTGTGGGGCAAAACCATGGTGGTTCTGGAAAGACAGTCCTATCGCCCCAGGGTTTGCTCTAACGACAGCTGTGCCCGCCCTGTGGGATCTGAGGCTGCAAGTGCTCTTCTGCGCTCACACTTCCTCGCCCTCCCTGGTCGTATGCGGCACTCACACCTGCCGGGCCTCCCTTAGGCAGAGGTTGTGGTTCCCACAAGCTACGGCTTAGCTTCGGGGGGAAAGTACAAAAGCAAAGGAGGTCTGGTTGGTAATAGAGCTGGGATGGGCCATACTTGGATAGAATCTAGGGCTTTGGACTGAGCGCAGGGCTGACCGGCTGAGATGTTCTGGTCTCAGCACAGTAGTGCCAGGGTAGCTGCTGGTCCTAGCCCAATATTTCCACAGCTTCTGGCTAGCCGTCCTCCCCATTTTTTTCCTCTCTTCATTCTATTTCCAGCTGGGGCAGGTTTGGTTGTTACCGGATTTAGCAAAAATTCAACTGGTCATCTGAATTTGTAACAGCTTTACATATGAACGAATGTCCAAGTGATTTTATTTTTTTTTGGTCATTGATTCTTCTCATGAAATATAAAACCTTGTTCCTGTTCTAATCCCCTTCCTCCTGTGAGCTCTCCCTCTTTTACACCCTCCCTGCACACCCCTCCTCACATGCGTGTGTACTCTGACAAACCAAAGCCACAGAGTAAGAAGTGTAAAGAGCAGAAAGCCCAGGCTGTTGTCCACCTGGCACGTGGTGCAAGTGAAGACCAAAGACAACATAGCATTGGAGATCCAGTATGTTTGTGGAGCTGTAGCTGCAGAACAGACGTGCATGTGAATTATTACGAAACCTAAACAAAAAGCTTAGCTACTGCTTGCTTGGTTTTCAGTGGAATCTGTGCTTGGGGTTTTGTTTTCATTTTCTTCTGTTGAGCAAACACTGAAGCTGTAGATCTGAAGACAGCCAGCTCATCTGTTTGTGTTTCCTTTCTCTTCTTTACCTTTTCCCTATTCCTGTGAATCTCTCAGCCACAGACAGCATAGTTACATGGTACACTATGTCTAATTACCTCATTAATCAGTTAAATGATTCAGATATATAAAAATTACACACTATCTTTCAGACTCAGAATCCAGTCATTACCAGTAAAAAACCCCATAGTTTGCTTTTGGGCCCAGAACCACACAGTTGTATGACTATGAGTGTAGCAGACAATTACACCAACAAAGGGATGAGTTGGCTGCTTTGGCTGCTTATAAACTATGAGGCAGTAACTTAGGTTGGTGTGTTGGAGACAAAAGTGCTGTAGTCTTAAAGAAAAGCAATGTTTTTTCAATCATTGGTGGGTTTGTTTATTTCTGGCAAACAAATAATGTCTTATCACATGAAAATATAGTGTCTTTAAGTCTTTAATTTCCAGCCAATTCATTATCAGCTGATGTTCAAATAAAATATCTTAAGCATAGAGCACTTTCCAGTATAATTTTCCTACTGGTGCTAAAAACCCCATTTTTCTCTGAGTTACATTGAGCTATTCTAGTGACTTTCTAAACCAACCAACAAAAGAAAAGAAAACCAGTATTGGATTTCATAAGGAAACCAAACCTATGTAAACTAACAGAAACTTTTAGATCTGTGCATCAGAAATCCTCCTAATGAGCATCCCATAATGTGGAAGAATTAGGCTGGAAAGCTTTAATTTGATGTGGCATGAATTTGATATTAAGCTGGAGATTGGGTTGTTGGGTGGTTTTTTTTATAAACTTGCAGAGAAGCATTTTTGTTCTATTCCCACCATCCAAGTTATTATTTATATATGAGAGAGGGAAGTTGAACCAATAAGCCTATATGACACAGTTAAAAACTGAAGTAAACTTAATCACACTATTTCCCAGAGTAAATTTGAGTAATGTAATTCAGGCAAATAGTTGCTGTATGTTTGCATTAACTTCAAGTTGGTATCTGGCCGGGCATGTCTGAGCATCGGGCCATCCTTCATGCTCCTGCTCTAACCCCGGGATGGGGAGAGCTTTGTGTTCTGGCACTTGGGATTTGCAGAGAGGGGAAAATTCATATAGAAGGAAAGAAACGAAAAACATTTTAGTCCAGTAAGTTTTCAGATCAGACAGAAGAAGCACAAGATGCTTATTTATTGCACCATTCTCTGCTGGTTTTTTTTAGGTTTCACAGTGCAACCAGACTAAACCGCTACCTCCTCAAATATTGGAACAGGCTGCCCAGGGAAGTGGTGGAGTCCCCATCCCTGGAGGTATTTAAAAGACGAGTAGACGAGGTGCTTAGGGACATGGTTTAGTAGTGGACAGGTACGGTTGGACTCGATGATCTTAAAGGTCTTTTCCAACCAAATGATTCTGTGATTCAGAGTGTACTGCGTGCTTTTGATAAGTCCACCTGCATAACTGTCAGTCATCTCAGCTAAAGGCTTTGGTAATATTTACAGTGTAACTATAGAAAGGCAGGCTTTCTTGATATTAGTTAAGGGAATATAATGCTGTATTACGCTTGTTTCTCTTTCAGTATTCTTTTCAGTCCGCTATAATGCAAGAGAAGTCAGTCTAGGAACTAAGCCAACAGCAGTAATTACAGCAAAGCCAAAAAATGGAAGGCAAAGAGCTGAGAAGTGCAGTACATGATGACAAAATTATACACATTCTCTTTTCACAGGAACTTATCAGCAATAGATTGGGAAACCCATCGCTTTTGGAGGGATCCTAGGCAGTAACAGTGATCCTGAGAGATGTTACCATTCTGAACCATCCTTTAAAGGGGTCGGTGGTGTTACAGCTTGTACCAGGGCTGGCTCACACCGAGCCATGCAGGGAGATCTGGGGCACGCGCTTCATTCTCCAGATCACCACCGCAGCGGGGGGCAGAAACATGAGAAAACTCATTATCAGCACTGCAGCAAAAATGACCAGCAGTATTTCCCATGGGGCCAGGATTGTTTCCACCATGATTTCCTCCATGGCAAGAGTCTGAAGCTGTAAAGGAAAAAATATACTGCATTACTTTCTTACAAATAGGCATTACAACTGTATAGGTGTGCTTGTTTTATCCAGCATAGGGCTGTCAGCCTCTTTTGCCTATTATTTTTCTCACCCTGAAGAACAAACCCATTTTTCCCAGCTGCAGGTCACAGAGGAGCTCCTACTCTCTCTCTCTGTGTCCCCTCGAGAGCCTCTGTGGAGTATGAGCCTGCCTTTCCCTTTTGGCTCAGTTGCAGTCGCTGGTGCTGGTATAAGACACTATGTCCATCCTGAAACGTTGTTCCTGACTCTTGGGCAAGCCTTTGTCACTTTCTCTTTAAAATTTTGATTTTTAAGGCACTCCCCTCCCACTAAAAGCATCATTACACAAAATGATTATTACGCTGGCATGTATCAGAGAGAATAAAAGGATATGATGGAAAGAAGGGAGAACAGTAAGTTATCTGCCATCAGAATGTGTATTTTATCTTTTTTTTTCCTCCCCTATACAGTAGGCTTTAGAAAATTTTTGCTTGCCAGAGAGCTTCAATGGACACTCAGTAAAGAATTATGTGCTTTGAGAATGAATACAGATGTATTTTAATGAAACTGTTAAATCTGTTGAAAACCGATCTCTATTTGAAATGGTTTAATCAAACAAGTATGAGCTTAAGATGCAGAAGAGGTTTAGCAGCCAGGCAGTGGGGCGTACATGCAGATCAGAGGCAGAGGTAGTAAGTCTCAAGTCTTTAGTTTTGCAAAATAGAAAAAGAAAGAGTAGACCAGTTAGGAAGAAGTTAAATCACTTTGATTTTGAGACAAGGACCCAGGACCTTTAGCAAGTCTGTCCTAGTTAATCAAGGACTCAATGCAATTCCTTCAGCACAGGAGCCACACACCTGAAAGGCGTAATGAAGCCATAGGACCAGGAATGTATAAAAGGTGGTGGCCAGGGGCTAAGTAGGGCTTTTTCCCCCACAACCTCTTGCCCCTGGCAGTAAGAAGGTTTCCTGGGGGGCTGCAGTGCTGCCTTTGTCCTGGGAATTTGGCCTAGATTTCCCCAGAGGAGATCTCAGGTTTGTCCGTTGCTTTTCAGAGGGAGTGGTATAATGGGTCTCTGTCATTAAATCCTGACCCTTAGGAGGAGGAGAAGACTGAAACAGGGTTGATAGAATATGCTTATTTAGAGAGAGTAGAAGAGTTTGAGTATATAAGGGAAGCTAGTGAGCTGCCGGCAATTTTGTACCTGGCTTAACAGTGTTAAAATTGCCCTCAGCTCAGTTTTTTGCTGTGGCCTGTGAGGAGAAGCAGCAGATGTATGGTAACAAATCCTGCAGGATTTAGGTAATGATATTCCTTAATGAAGGCTAGCAATCTGTTAGGCAGACTCTAGCTGGAGTTTCTCTTAGCTGCTAAATGAACTGGACTCTGCTAGTCAGTCAAACCTTGGCTCTCTGGTGCCAACCTTTCTGGTATGCTTACTTTCTGCCTTGCTGTTGGGGTACCAGTTCAGCCTTTTTTGAGAGAGAGACACAGACTTTGACAGTGGAAAACACATTCTCTCTCCAGACTTAGTTGTGCCTGTCCAGGGTCCCTGTCTGCCTTACAGCAGTGCTGAGACCTTTCCAGAAACCTCAGCTCTCGCAAGGTTGTGTCAAGTTTTACAGATAGATTAACATCAAGTCTTGCAAACTGTAGAAAAGTATGGAGGATGTAGGTGAAGCTGCCCTAGCTCAGAGCCTGGAGCAGGCTCACGGCTGCTGCCTCCCTGCCAGCTAAGCCACATACCTGTGGCAGGATGGTTGCTGGTGCTGGAATGCTGCCCACCAGGTTTGCTCCCTGCAGCTGGATGTGCTCTGTGTCTGGTGTCACCCAGGCTATAAAATAGCTGCTTGATTTTGCTTGTTTTTCATCTGCTCAGACCTGCAGCTCTGACTGTTGGGGGCTGTGCTCTGGAGCTCATTAGGCTGTGTGATATTCTTACCTTTCTTGTGGTGTTCTTGATTTTCTTCTTTCTCCTCCGTTGGTGGATGAAGGTAAGTGTGAGGCTGTTCATGCCAAGGGAGGCAGCTGTGGGAGAAAGGATGTTTGTGCTCAGGGAGCTGCCTTGTGCTGCTGCATTGCTGCACACAGCTGCTGCACTGGGAACAGCAGAGGTGGGCCTCATGTCCTCTAATTCATTTTTCTTTGTTCATCAATGAATTCCTTTAAATATCTTAATTCCTGACTTGCTTTGTGGTCTCTGGTTCCTGCCTTTTTCTCTGTCAGGTATTTTCTGTTAACCTCTTGCTGCTGCTACTTTTGCTTCCTTCTCCAACTCTCATTCCAATTCTTCCTGTTTGTTATTTCATTCTCTTCCTCATTCCTCTCCTTCAGTTTGTTGCAAGCAGTTATTCAGCCATAGTTTGCATGGGAAATGCCCTGTCTCTGTTTTCTGCTCTATTGATCCCTCACCAGCACCTGTCTAAGGGAAAAAAATCCCTACTGCTCCCCCAGCAGCCTGATCTGGTGAGGATGAGAGCAGAGCACTGCCCCCTTCCTTAAATTCTGGCTGTGAGGGAAGGTCATACCAGTTAACTTCCACAAAACAAACTTCCAGTGATCTTCAGCTGAACTATATACCATGTTGTGTAAGAAACAGAAGTCCTAAGACACCCTGGATGCTGAGGATGAAGGAAGGCTCTGCTCTCTTCCTCTGCTGAGAAGGTAAACCCTGTGGTTTGAGGTGAGGAAGGTGAGGTGTGCTTGAGCACGCAGACAGTAGAGGCACCATGGGGAAGGCACCCTTCTGCTTCATCGCTTGGTGAAGGAGAAATAACATGCCACTATGCTTGGATAAGGGATTGCTGTCCTGGCAGTCATACCACTGGCAGTGAAACAAAGGTTGGACAAAACAGCCCTCTGTGCATCTGTGGGGGGAAGCACTCGCTGGGAGGCATTGCTGGGTGTCTGTCTGCCTTGGCCCTCCTGAGGAGCTGAAATGCTCTGCAGTCAGAAAATATTGGTGAGGGCGATATTGCAGAAGCAATTGGGAAGTAACGGGAAGATCTGTGATAGTGTGAAAACAGCTTCAAGGAGTCAAGGCTGTAAAGAGCAGCAGTTCATTTGCCAAGGGCCTTGTTTGCCTATCAATCAGAGCTGTTGACTATATTGGCTTTAGCTAGAAAAACTGCTGATGGCTAATAACTGATAGTAAGTCTTATATAAATGTCCCCAAACTATTAATTTGTCCTTCACCTACCTATTCTGTACTTTCCCTGCACTCATGTTCTCATGTTTTAAGGCTTTGGGCTCTTAGCTTAAGTGACCAAGTGCTGCACAGCCCAGGGGTGTGTATGCAGGTGTTTTGGGGACTGAATACATCAGCAACTCTTCATAACTATGCCTATATGACAAGAGGGTCATGTCATACATCAGTATTACTATACTACACAATTTTCAGTAAGATACATCATAAATAAGGTACATTCATGACAGGGGAATCCATCCCAGGTAGAAATAGGTGCACTGAGAAATGAGTCTGCTAAACTGTGGTTCTGTGCAATCAGCAGGAACAGAGGCTGAAGGCCATGACTCAATGACCCATCTAAATGTTGCTTGCCTGTGTTTCAGCACAGCTGTAAAAGATCTGGGAGTGCTGCTCAGTTAACAAGGGTTTCTCATATTGACAGTGTTTGCACACAGGCTGTGTGTGGTTAAACAATCTTTCCAAACAGCTGATATCCCTGCTGACTTTCTAAACCTCTAAGTTTGATTATGGGAGGGTAAGAATGAATGAAAATATCAGTCAACCAAAACATAGCTCTAGAAATACAAAAGCAGTGGTATTTCTTTCAGAATAAATACACGCTGTCACTGAAGCTTTGCAAGTTGTTTATCTCAACTAAAATCCTCATCGGTGAATGTGCGAGCGTATCAAATCTGGTCTCTAAACCACAAAATATTTTGCAGTGAAGGATGCCCTAGATCCATCCCCTAAATTTAACAACTGGGTAGAAGAGAAAAGGCCTCTGCGAGGATTGGAGCTGAAGGCAATAAATGGAATGCAATAAATGACGACTTTACAGAAGTATACAATAATGAAGGCATTTGGGGAGGGGAAATAAGAGGCCTATTAGAGAAGTGTGATTTCCATTTCCAGAAGTGTACCTTCCATTTCAAGTGTTTCATTTAAGATTTGCCTGAAGCTACACAAGTTCTTTTTTTTTTTCTGAACTATAGTTGATGGAAGACCATTTTGGACACTAAAGAAGGGGTCATCTTAGCACAGTGGACAGAATCCTTTCTTAGAAAAATCACAATTCTGTCCTTATACCCTCCACAGAAAACAAAATTATAACCTTGTTGCATAATTCTGGAAATGAAGATGGCATGCTTCACTGACTGCATGTGTTTAATGCAATCTAAAGTAGGCCTTGTAAAAATGTATGTCTTAGATTGTGGATTGCTTCACTGCTCCCCTTATTTCAGTGCAGATCCATTTATGAATTGTAATATCATGGCTCACAACTGTTGCAGAGGACTATATAAGCAGGAAACAAAAGACTTGCACTATAGTATATTTAGCTGATGTACTTGTCTGCCAGCTTACAGCCTGCTGCAATATGGAAAAGCCAGAAAATACTGTTTGGCCATTTGATTTGAAGCCTTAACTCTTGATTATTAGGAGAAAGCAAAACCACATATAGACAGACAGGGTGATTTACTCTTTGGCATGGGCTGTTCTCTTCCAGTGAAGTGGATGGGCAGGGTGCAGCTGAGACAGCTGCCTTGTGGCTTCTGCCCTGCAAGGAATCTACCCCAATCTTTCCCCACCAGCTGAAACTATTTAAGAGTGCTTGTCCTGCCTGCTGCAGGCATTGTTCTGTTGTTTGTAATCTCTGATTCTAACTGTAATGAACCTATGTTAAAAAGTTATTTTTCTCTGCTAATCTTGCATTTTTTTCTCCAAGTTACTTATGAATATCTTTTGATTTTAGAGAACTAACAGTAGGGAAAACCTTATGAAAACCCAGATGTATTTATCCCCCTATTGCAACTTGGTGGGGAAGCTATACTTCCTCAATGTATGATGAGGCCAAATGCTGAAGGTAGCAATGCTGTTATGCAAGAAAAGCTGATTTGCAGTCTCCAGAAGTAGTGTAAAGCTTTAAGACAGCCTTCCGAAACTTATAGGGGTCATTGTAACATGAGAAGGTCCCTGAGCAAGATGCTTGTGGGAGGCGGTGGCTCTCAGTTGTGGTTCCTCTGAAGATGTTTTGTGTGGGGCAGAAAGGTGACCTGGTATCTGAATTGGCACCTATTTATATAATTTGTCTTCCTTCAAACTTCATGATAATTGACTATCATGTAATAATTTCTTCCCACTACTTGGAAAAGTCACACATCTAGTACTGCTGGCTAACCTCTGGGAACAGAAACAAGTTTTAAAAAAATCCTCTGGGAGCCTAGTAAATTTGTAAGTGCAGCCACCAAAAGGCAGAATGGATCAAAGTCTGCAAGGCCTGTTTCATAGCAGTGAATTGAGTTATATTTTCTCTTGTTTCTATCAGGATATTATGATTAATAGCTACAGCACTTAATGTCAATCAAATAGCACCTGAGAGCAAAAGGCTCACTCGGAAGCAAATAAGAAATGTGGGCAAAGACTGTTTGCCCTTCCTAATCTTCAGTTCTAACAGAAAAGCTGCAATTCCTTCTTCTCCCCCAACATAGCATTTCAGGTTTACAGCCATATTTACATGCTTTTGGAAAGAACTGATTCTGTGTAAATCCTGTGACTCTTAAATGATTTCTGGAGTTGAATGACTTCAGGCAGGCGAGAACCTCAGCGCCTGCAACAGAACAAATTCCCCACTGGTGAACTACTCAGTGCTCTTACTGAGTAGAAAGACTTGCTGCTAAATATTTGTGAAGCAAGCATGAATGTGCCTCAGGCTGACACTTGCTTATAGGCTTGTGTGTCTGAGTATGTATGGAACCACATCAAGGAAATTAGACCCTTGACTAATGTCCAAAGAGGTGAATTCTGTGACTAATTTTGTGCTGGGTGGCCTGCTCTAAGATTTTTTTGTTTCTAGTGTTACTTGAAACTCTTGGCAACAGCATCAGGTTCTACCCCAGATGTTCTCATAGGCAAGAAAATACTGACAAATGTAGGCGTACGGACCTCAGCAGTCAGTGTCGTTTGCAAAGACCTGGCTGGAAACACATATTGGGAGGCTTGGTTTTGCTGCTGTCCCTGCAGCAGGTAGCAGGGCACTGGTGTTTATCATGTATCTTGTCAAGTAATCACAATTTGTTTATCCTCTCCCACATTCCATGTTGAGGGGAAAAGAAGGGAAGAGAAAAACTATTTCTACATCAAAGAAAATTATTGTGGCTTCAAGAAAGACCAATCAGCCAGGGCAAGTTTTGTACAAGAGCTCTAGGTCATTCATTGTAATATTCAGTAATATTTAAGTGAGAATCAATCCTTCCCTCTTCCTTCTCCATCCCCAAAGGCAGGGTCCTATTCAGTATAAGCTTGGATTTTCATTACTACTGAAACAGACTGAAGCTAAAGCAGACAGGACGAAAGGACTTCTACATAAAGTGGTTGTATTAGCACTTTTGGGAATACCTTGGTCACAGAATTATCTTTGTATAATCAAACGATAGCATTCAATCAGCAGTTTGCCTGCTGGAGATTAATCTCCTGGTGGAGATTAATACAGTCAGATTAGATGAAAAGACACAATCGATAGTACTAAACAAAAACATGTATCTGAAATGTTAAAGACTGAATATTAGTTATCTCTCTATGTGATCATTTTTGATATTTTAGCAGGTCAGCAATTCCACTGAAATATGCTAATTAAGTATATCAGATAAAACCAGATATGTGATATTGAATTTCTGGTGTCTTATAAAAACAGGGCTTATGGCTCCATATGTGGGGAGGGGTTTTATTATCTAGGTGTGAGAGCTGCCCGGTTAGACACGCAGATCAACTCTCAGTTGCTTTAGCACAAGTGGATCTGCAAAACATTTCCCATTTTGCAGAGGTATGAAAACCTCTTCTCCCAGGCGTGTATTTATTTTAATAGAAGAACAAGTCAAAAGGGCTAAACCAGCAACAGCAATGAACTTGTTCTGCTTCCTGTTCCACTCAGTGATTTAAATCTTTAGCCTTCAAGTGGGGAAAACCAGTGTTACTGTGTACTTGCTCTCTAACATAACTGCCAACTTCCTATTAATATTAAAAGATAATTACACATGTCTAGACTAGTTTTCTGAAGAGGTCATCACTGCTGCAATGTCCATAGTTTGCCTTGTAACTGAGTGCAACCGCAGAAAGGTGAATTCCTGTGCCACTTCTGTGACTATGTTATAAGCAGAGGTAGCAGACAGCAGGAATGTGAAAAGTTCTGAGACTTGGATTTCTTGCACAGTAATTGACTCGAAAGGAGGGTGATGATCAAGAGATAACTACTACTGCAAGTTAAAAGTGTCACTTAAAGCTTCTGTAGAAACCAGAAATCGAATTCGTGAGTTTGGTACCTTAGAGAAAAGGTTGTATTTAAACTATGTAAAACCTCAGAAAGATCTAATAATGCTGCTTTGATTCCTAGCAGGCCAAACCTTTCAAACCAGAAGAGAGTTCTGAAAATGCTCAGAATCATAAAATATTAAAAGAAATAGCACTGAATTTGCTTGTATTATTATAATTGTCTCCTCTACCAGTAACAACTTAATAAAGTGTTAATTATAAATATTTCGGTATTCATTTTTAAAAGGATTTCAGCCTTTCTAAAGCATGCTGTAGTTTAGTCCCATTGCTTTTAAGTAAAACCCGTTTGTGCTTTCTGTGAATAAAGTCACTACAGGATGCAAATCTAGCTTAAAGAATTTTAAAAACAATATGAAGTTTAGGTGCACAAATCAGATGTACAAAATTTGGGAGAAGATGTTAAAAAGAAAGGTATGATGAAGACAGAGCATATTTAATAATGCAAAAGTAGTATAGCAAACTGCTGGGATTTTGCTGATTGTGCCTTTAGTTGCAGTATCTTTCACCTCACTTCCAAAGTAAGCAGGTGACTACAATGAAAGTTAAAATGCAGAAGTGTTTCTCTGCTGTTATTTGAAGTATACATGAATCACTTTTTCTGGACACGTAAAGTCTGATTTCGGTATTTCATCTAATAAGGTGCCTTTATGTGTTATCTTAGAGTTCCTGACATATGTCTTAGTTTTCTGACTCTTGAGTGTATTGCAGAGAGGGGTTATATACACCTGTGAGTCAAATAGACTTTTCCTGTTCTGAAATATTTAGACTTTGAACACTTTTGAATAAACTTATACAAGCTGATGATCTGTTAACTGTAATAGAAAAATAAAGGATCGCCTTATGCAGTGCAATTGCAGACATAATGCTATAACCATTTAGCAAACTATTTTGCTATTAGTGAACTTAAAACAAATTACATGAATAGCAACTCTATATTTTCCTCTTCATCCCTTCCGTGCTGACAGCCTTGTAACCAGATTAGAAGTGATTTAGCCATCCCCTTGTTTTTGCAGAAAGGCCAGCAAGTGGTTGAATTTGAGTTGAATGTTTGCATCTCTCTCGACTACCTGAAATAAGTTCTGGCTTTCTCTAAAGCTTGAGTGGTCCTGCAGTCACTCAGCAATTTTCCATCCACTCTTACCTTCTCGGCGTCCTCAAGGTGTCTTGTAAGTCTTGCAGATAAAATCGAGTCGCTTTGGGCATCCATCCTCTGCTGTCAGGCAGCGAGAGTGTGTGTTAGAGAAGGTGGTGTTCAACCTGCCAGGGAGGGTGAGGGCAGCGTCCCCTCAGCTGCGCAAGGCTCAGGTGAGCGAGGCAGCATGCACAGGTACTTGTTTGTACAGTGGTGCCTGTATCACCTCCCACTTGGTGTTCTTAAAGTGGCACAATCCTTACAAAGAAAGGATGAAGCAGTTCTGCCTTGACCACAGTTTGCTTGGGATCAGCAGAACAATGGCTGGCTGTTTACACATGCACAAGCTGCTTTAGGAGACAGTCACTTGTAGTGAAAAATTATGGCCCTTTTTTGCCAGGAAACTACTTGGGCTTTCCTTGTAAATCATCTTATTTACTCAGAAGTGTATAATCTGATAATAACCAGTCCAAGTTAAATGAGTAGCACGTGTAGCCTTGATGCCCCTGAGGTTACTGCAGATCCAAGGGTTCACACACCCAACTCTCTTACAACTATGCACGTTCAACAACCCAGTTGCTATTTGCAAGCTTTTCTAAATATTTGAAAAATCACAGCTACAGTCAGGCTGCTGCAGCATCTATTATACGGAGTAAAAAGCACATAGAAATCCTTTCAGAGGCTTTGCTGAGCCAGCTCTGGCTCTGCTACATGCTGTTGTGGAAGTGGCACCACACAGTCACTGAGAAATGGCCCTCTTATCTATACACAGTACTGCATCCAGTGCTTGACTGATGACAAGCAAAAATGTGAAGGCTAAACTGCAGCCTGGGTTAAAAACCCCTCGTGGGGGACACTGAAGTCTGCGCAACCATCTGCCTTGCAATGGAGATACCCAATTCAGTATGTTTGCATGTACTGAAACCAAAGTTCAGACTTCAAGCATGTCCCTTTAGGTCTCAGTCACCCAGCTGGCAATACTGTAAGAGTTTTTAAACTCTTACAAAACACAGAAAATATGAACAAGGGTATTTTTAAAGAAAATAATGACTTTTAAGAATCATTTTTGTGTGATAGATAATTTTTATAGAATTAAATTTCTGAATGTTTTTTTTTGGGAAAAAAATTGTTTTCCATTGTACAAAGCAGAATCAGTAACACTTTTGCCCCCAAACTGATGTGTGACTTCCACCTCTCTTGATATTTGACACTATTTCATTGATCTGGCCAAAACCAGGTTCCTTTCCAGGTTCCAAAACTGCTTATCCTGTTTTTCACTAGCTTAAGATTAACAAGATTTTAACCTTATCCTGGTGGTGGTCACTAGCTTAAGATTAACAAGATTTTAACCTTATCCTGGTGGTGGTGTCATTACTATCATCTTTGGAAGTGGTGCTCTCCATTGGCTGAAAACGGAACATTGCACAATTTGTCATGTCAGCAAGCCAGGTGGTCCAGTAAACACACAGGTACTGGTAAATACATGACGAATGGTGGCAGTCTTATAAGGCACAGCTAGTATTTAAGGTTAGGATAGGGTGGATTAGGCTTTTAAAATAAACTCATAAATGCTTCAGAAAATAACTTTGAAGTAAACAGTTGCCAGCCTTGGGGATTCCTCCCATCTTTCTACAAATTGGATGATGCTGTTCTGCCCTCTCATTCAGATTTAGGAAATAAATTAGGTGCCTAAATGCTGAACCAATCTGCTTTTCAGGCCAAGACTGCTGTTTCCAGACCTGCCTGCTGTCAGCAGGGTTGCTGGAGGGAGCAGCTTCAGGCAGGGTGAGAAATACTTGCTTGCTTTGAGGTTTTAGGTCCTCGTCTAATATCATAAGTAGCTAGAGTGTCCGAACAGGGATAGTGTCTGCGGCTGTGGAGTAACACATTAAGTCAAGTCCTTTACCCTCTTCCCTGGGAGTCCACAGGGGAAAATGCCCAAACACAGGGTGGTGGGGGAACATTTCTGCTGTGGCACATATTCATTAGACCGACAGTGAAGGAGATAAGCAGGATAAAATGAAAAAAACTTACCATGTCTTTAAATGTTGGGGGGGTCCAACTTCATTCTCAGGCTGATGTTAATCATTGTAAACTTCCTAAACTCTGCGGGACTACAATGAGTGGAAAACTACTGTAGGAGGCGATGCCTGTGTTCCTGTTTCCTCGTGCTCGTGGCAGAGTTAGATTCACAACAGGAGTCACGCAAGGCTGAAGACTGCGGGTGCGTGAGCTGATCGGTGCAGGCAGATACTGGTGAGCTGTAAAACATTTCTGAGTAAGACTAAGAACAGAGTTAGTTTGAAAGTGTGTCCTGGTTTTGGCTGGGATAGAGTTAATTTTCTTCCTAGTAGCTGGCATAGTGCTGTGTTTTGGATTTAGTAGGAGAAGAATGCTGATAACACACTGATGTTTTAGTTGTTGCTAAGTAATGCTTACACTAGCCAAGGACTTTTCAGCTTCCCACGCTCTGCCAGCTGCACAAGAAGCTGGGAGGGGGCACAGCCCAAGATAGTTGATCCAAATTGACCAAAGGGCTATTCCATACCATATGACGTCATGCTCAGTATAGAAACTGGGGGGAGTTGGCCGGGGGGCAGCGATCGCTGCTCGGGGACTGGCTGGGCGTCAGTCAGCAGGTGGTGAGCAATTGCATTGCGTATTACTTGTTTTGTATATTATTATTATTTTCCTTTCCTTTTCTGTCCTATTAAACTGTCTTTATCTCAACCCATGAATTTTACTCTTTTTCTGATTCTCTCCCCCATCCCACTGGGGAGGAGGGGGAGAGTGAGCGAATGGCTGTGTGGTGTTTAGCTGCCTGCCGGGTTAAACCACAACAAAGTGAAACAGTGCCTATGGACTCCTGAGTCCTCACTTCCCTTCTACATACCTGTTTCAACTGGGTTAACACAGCAACATAACAGTCTACCTAGACCTTACATGATCTAGGATTCAGTAGTTTATATTCTGGTTATGTTGTCCAAAAATAGGGCATTAGTTAACAGCTTGTAGATCTCCTTGTAAGGAGCTGAACAGATGCATTGGATAAACTGAGGACTTTGCCCACAAAACTTTTCTATGTTGGGATAATTTTACAGCTCCTGGAACAGGGAAACATGGTCCTACTTAGTACGCATTATTGCGATGAAAGATTTTAATATTGCTGGAGTGAATTATTAAGTAATCTGTGGAGGTAGACCACCTGCAGGCACCAAATTGTTCAAGCAGAAAGGTGTCTTGGTTTGATGCTAGCCCTGTTGCATTAATCATCCTAAGTAAATACCTGTAAGATAAATTGCTTAGTTTGCATAGAATAATAGCAAGAATGATTCCCAGGCCATGACATCAAGCAGAGGGCTGAACGGAGGCTTGTTATAGAGCAGGTGGTGAGAACATATACTTGAAATATTTGAGTCATTGAATGTAAGTCAGCTCAGGAATGTTGTGCGTGGCCAGTTGCTGCTCTGGAATTGCAGCGATGGGCACAGCTATGGGACTCCAAGCGTCCCCTTAGCTCGCTCCTATATTCACACCAGTGGTAAGCATGCCTTCCCTCCCCAGTTACCTTCATAGTTTGACTGTTCTGTCTCCCTATTGCACAGAGGGTGAGAGGAGCTGGTCTTTTTCTAGAGCTGGATGTTTCCTTGCTCAACTCTCCGTGACCACACTAGAACTAACAAAGCTCACGTGAGTGAGTGTTATTGATACACCTGGCCAAATGCCTGGCTATATGGCAGCATGCCTGGATGCACAACTAGCCTTTGTACCATGACATGGAGCTTATGCAGAGCCTTCGTTGTCTAAGCTATGTTGACTTCAACTGCCCCAGTGGAAGGAAAAAAATCATAGACATCTCTGGATGTGCCTCTTGCACTGCACAACTGTGCATCTAACCTTGGGAATACTCAACTTCAGTAGGTGACTGGACCTCAGTAACAAAGCTGTTAAGAAAGCTTTGTCTTAAACAATCCTTTAGCTTGGGGGCGCAGGCTCTGCGCAGCTTCTGCAATGAGTGCAGAATATAGGCTGCTTCAGAAATGTAGGCATCCAGCCAAGCTTAGGCCCATGGAAACCCCATCAGGTTTTGCCAAGCAGCTCTATGGTGCCCAAAAATTAGGTGTATCTAAATCTTTCTAGCTCAAAAAAATTGACCTCACCATGCCTTTACTGATGTCCCCAAACCACATGGGCACTGTAACATCTCAGCTCTTAGGTGTTTTCTTCCACACACCTCCCACATGGCATGGGACCTTGGTTTTGTGCTGCTACTATTTTGAGTCAGGAAAGAGATTAAGAGTTGCTGGAGGGGTTCAGGATATGTGGCTTCTGGCCACCACTTTTCAGGCATATGAAGGTTAACGACCTGCTGACTAAAGCTTTCCCATGTGAGAAGTAAGGTAGGTGAGTCCCCCTTGTGCTCATAGCTCTGTGTCACCCTAGCAGCACCGCTTATTTCTTCTTTCAGGGGATCTGTTACAGGTGAAGATGGCCAGAGAAATGCAGGCTGAGCAACAGCAGTGGTAGCAGGAGTGTCCGTACGGGGAGGTTTGGTAAAGGAAACTTATAGAAAGGATCAAAATACACACAACTTAGGCTCATGGATAAAGGCATGCTGGAAGACCTTGTGACCATAAGTCACTTTAGGTATGTGCCCAAGAAATCTGCTTTTTGCTCTTGTTGTAATAAGTCAGCAGGTTAACAGAGCAGTAGGAACCCACAGGCAGTCCTACCAAAAAACTCAGTGGGCAATGAATAACAGAACAGACAAAACGGCCACTGCTCTTGTTATAAGCCATTTCCTCTTTATGGCTGGCATTTGTTTAAAAGACAAATCAGGCTGGGGAAGAGTGACTTCTATTTTTCCTGCTGCATTATCTGAGTTCACTAGCTACAAATGAAGAGACAAGGGATAGGAACGCGTGTTCCAGGGAGCCTGCCAGACAGCAGCAGGGGGAAGCACTAAAACTGACAGACAATAAGGCGATTCCAGTTGCACTTTTTGTCATTCCAAGTGCCATCAGTGTACATCTCCACACATTCCTCTTCCCCTTTGCCAGAAGGTTCATTTAAATGCCAGTTAGTATATCTCAGTTGTGTGCCATCCAGGAACTGGAATTTGCTTGGAATTAGAGATTCCTTTATCCCCAGGTAGGCGTAGGTATTAAAATTTTTCACAAAGTACAGAATGGCATCGTTCTCGCCCGGGTTCCTTGGAGTGGCAATAGACCCTCCAACCTCTTTGCATTTTTTCAGTGTAGTATGGAAATCGCCTTTTTTCCCATTGGTAGCAAATATTTTTCCTCCAGATGCTGTTATCTTCTTTTCCAAGTGGAGGACTGCAAGATGAGGTAAAAGCTGTTAAACTTAGCTGCCAATTGTAATTTCCACTATTTTTCTCCATAAGTTTAGGTTAAACCCAGGAAAAGGCAAAGGAGAAGAAAACTTGAAATCAAAGATAAAAAAAAGAAAAGAAAAAAAGACAAACCCCAAAAGCCAGAAGAAATCTGAAAAGATGAGAGCAGGGGAAAAAGAAGCACATAAATCTACAGACAGTGAAATAGGAGAAGTACAAAAGAGGTTGGAGGAGGGAAGGAAATAAGGAATTCTACATTTTGAAAAAGTACATTATTATTTTCTTTGGGTCTCTGTACTCTATATAAGCTCTCTGAGATGGTTTGCAGTGTACAAGGGTATATGTCAGTCCTTGGGTGAGTAGGATCTTAGATGTGATCTGGTTGTGATTGGTTTGGTATGTTTTTAGTGTTCAGTTTATTTGTCTGTTAGGAGCATGAGGTGCCCATCGAGCACTTCTGCGTAGGCAGGGATTTTAATCTGATAAATTTCTGATTTGCTTGCACCCATACTTTAGAGCTGTTACCTAGGTGTCTCCCACTAGTTATGAAAAGCTAATCCCACCACCACCACTCTATCTACCAGGGAACAAAATATAAACGGAATGCAATAAACCAGCAGAAAATTCTGCTTTTTTTCGTGAGAAGCCATTTTGTTGCTCATCTTTATGCTCACTAATCCAGCTACAGCAGAAAATAAAGGCAGATAAATTACCTCCTTCAAGACTGGAAATCCGACATTCTAATTGACAGATAAAGTCTTCCATTTCATTATCAACCAGCGGTAGGAAACCTATGAACAAAACCAGCTATTATGCACTTTGCGTTACAGTTTGAATCTTGGCTTTTACGATAAAGCAGAGGTAATCGTGAAATTAATATGAACCTTTAAAATGTTTGTTTGACCTGGTTTAGTTTACTGCTGTGTTTTAAATAGGGATCTTTTCACACATTGATCTTTAAGGATAGGGAATACATTCCTGGAAACTACCTGCAGAGCAGTGATGTTTATGGAAAACTTGAATTAGCAAACTGAATTAGTCTTCACTCTATAAGTGATTGAGCCAGTCCAGGCAAAACACTGGCACTTGTGCAATAGGTTTAGTTGATTTTTAACTGTGTCTAGGGATTGTTGACAGAATCCTTCAGGCTGTTCAAGCACTTGCAGCTCCAAGCTAACACCTAGCAACAAGTTTCTTCTGCCCTGTGTTATGGAAAATTATATCCTTTTCTCTGTGAACAGAACCATTGTGTCATTAAGTAGGAGAGATTTAAGCATCTTACTTCATACAAGGAATTAATAAAGATCTGTTTATTTTCTATCAAGTAGACCCCACATCAGATTATACAGCATAGCACTAAGTTTACAAAGCATAACAATGGAACGCAACAGTACATCTAGATAAAAATGGAGATGGTAATTGCATGTACCTGGTATAAAGCCTTCATCCATCCCATCTTCAGGCAAGTGTGCGAAACCAGGTGGTAAAGGAATTCCTGCTGGTTTACCTTGAGCACAGCACAGGAGCGGGAAAAAAGCTACTCCTAAGATTTTGTGGAACAACTGTGGAGGCGGCATTATTTAAAGCCAAATGTAAAACAGACTGGTTTACTTGCCAGTGTAGAGTCCTGTGTTTAAAAAAAAAAAAAAAAAGCAATGTTTCAGAATTTTGCTGTCTGGGTTTGAAGTTTTATGTACCTTAAGCTTTGCCCTCAGTCACATGAATGTCATTGATGTAGCTGCAAATTTAGGTTATTTCAAATACTTAAAATCTTCTTCCAAAAGACTCAGTCCGTTAATCTACTTCAGAGTTGAAGCTGCAGAGCAAAAAACCAAAACATCCTCTTCAAAGCTCTTTTTTCTTGTCTTTTTTTTTTTTTTTTTTTTTTTTTTGT